>MU123785.1:0-128267 GCA_014904935.1 Melanogaster broomeanus | reverse complement strand
CTTTCGCCTGTTTGATGCGACCGTCCTGCACATTCGTGTGAAAGACTGCACGACGTCGACTTGAAGGTCTCCTTATTGCCCAGTGCCCGCCTCGTTCTCAATACGCTGCTCTCGCTTTCTATCCTCATTGTGCCACGTGAGTGTTACAGAGCCGTTTCTTCCGACAACTTCCGAGTCTGGCCTGTTGTAGCACTGCGGGAACGTTATACCAACCATTCACTGGCGGTTGCGCCTCAGGCCTCGCGCTGTTTCCAAACATATCAGCGGTTATCAATCTCGAAAATATAAGATGGAATGAGTTGGCCAGTCAGGTTGCGTCGTTATTCGGAGAATTGCACATCACGCATCAGTGCACGCGATTTACCTGATGTTCAGCTCCCTCACGCGTGGTTCCACCATCGAAACTGTCGTCGATCGCTATTCACCACTACTGGATGAACAGTCCTTGGAGCCATTCTAAGATCATAGCTGTGGATTGGTCTTTCTGAGTCTGCACCATCTCGTCTTGTCTCCACACTACTAACATTCATTTCTACCTGTGCATTAGAGATAACGCATCGCTGATTAAATGCTACATGGTGGTCTGTTATTGTGCGAAAAATTGTCAGCGGGCTGTTTGGAAACGCGAACAGTGTTAGATGTACGCTCGTCGACGGCGGAACCCTTCATACAAATCCCAAGGATTCCTGCGCCAAGCGTACTTAGCGAGAGTCTTCTGACGATCGCTGCCATCAAGCAAGAAGAATGGCAAGTCAATCACAACTGGATCGCGCAAGTCGTCATTCCCCACCACCCAAATGAACCATTACAGATGCAGCAATCCGCGTTATCATCGAGATGGATTTCAGCGTGTACCCCATCACACGTAGGGCGATTCTGGTAAAAGAGCTCATGAATTAGCCCACTGACAATCCGACATTACTTGCTGGAACAGGGAGCACTGAAGCATTGCGTCAATGACGGTTCGGGCGTCAAGATACCTCAGTGGCTTCACCAACAGAGGCTATACTCAGTCCTGACCACGCGCGATTGGAATCTGTATGCAAGCATTAGGAGTAGCCTCCAAGTACGTGCCCTTTACCACCGTGTCGTTGCCCAAATCTTGTTATTGGTTTCCTGTCCTTGATTTCATCGTATCTCCGGCCGCTCCGAAATTCCGATAGAACGATCTCGAAATGTATCTAAATACGCTGGCACAGGGAATGTAACTAATAGTGCCTATGTCCCCTTCAACACAACATATTATTTACGGGACTATTATGAGGGTAGGGTATAACACTGACAACCGATGTCAGGCAGGAATGATTCATACATTTGCGACTTGCCCAGTCCAAAAAGCTTCTCCCAAAAATGGCTTCTTTTCCCCCAACTTTGAAGGATCCTGTGTTTGTCTTGGGTACGTGGACTTATTATCCTCTCTTCTATTTTTAATCCTAAGCACGACTTTACCAGACATGTCTGGGATGTCGTTGGCGCTGTACTTGGGGGATCCAGGGAAAACATTATCGTTGATAATCGACCAGACAGCTCCCATTGTAGGTTGCTGGATGGACGGGTTTTGGTGGGATGTATGATAAGGGGCGACTTGAAAGTGGTGATGCTGGCAAACTGGCCCCATGATGGGTCTGTATATATAGTGATACTACATGCCCGGAGGCTCGTTATTTCTCCGAGTCAACAGGCAGGCAATGGGGAATTGCGTGACGCGTATTAGTATGCGCAACTGCCGGTTATAAAGCCGTGGCGCAGATTGGGACACCACGAATGTTATCGGCAATTTCCAATTTCAGTGGAATTGCGGGGGTGGCGCGGGTGGAACCGTTCTTTCAGTCTCCGACACTACACAGTGCAAAGTACCTGTCGTAAGGCCGAAGAGACGCGTAGGATCCACACATCAACATCTCCCCCAGGTCAACCAATCAGATGCATTTGACAAGATTGCAGCTGACTGGACACTGGTGCCTGCCACTCACACACGGCCTAAGCGTTTCGCCGGTTCTTAATGCCACGTCCTCTGCATTCGTGTGAAAGATACCACGATCTCCTGATTGCCCAGTCCCCGCCTCATTGGAGCGAATCTCAATGCGCTACCCTCGCTTTCTATCCTCATTGTGCTACGTGAGTGTTACAGAGCTGTGTCTTCCGACAACTTCCGCGTCTGGCCTTGCTGTAGCACTGCGGGAACGTTGTACCAACCATTCACTGGCGGTTGCGTCCCGCGGTTTTCAATCTCGAAAACATAAGATGGAATGATGCCGGTCAGTCAGGTTGCGTAGTCATTCGGAGAATTGCACATCGCGGCATCAGTGCACGCGATTTACCTGATGTTCAGCTCCGTCACGCGTGGTTCACCATCGAAACTGTCGTCGATCGCTATTCACCCCTACCAGATGAACAGTCCTTGGAGCTATTCTATGATCATAGCTGTGGGTCGGTCTTTTTGAGTCTGCACCATCTCGTCTTGTCTCCACACTACTAACATTCATTTTTACCCGTGCATTAGAGATAATGCATCGCTGATTAAATGCTAAATGGTCGTCTGTTATTGTGCGAAAAATTGTCAGCGGGCTGCTTGGAAACACGACCACAGTGTTAGATATACGCTCGTCGACGGCGGAACACCCTTCATACAAATCCCAAGGATTCTCTGCGCCAAGCGTACTTAGCAAGAGTCTTCTGACGATCGCTGCCATCGAGCAAGAATAATGGCAAGTCAATCACAACTAGATCGCGCAACTCATCTCCACCACCCAAATGAACCATCGCATAAACTCGTTCTTTCTCCGTGCAGTCCGTCCCTCCACGTTGTTAAAATTGAGCTTCCCATCCAATGACCATGAAGAGGTATTGACAACTCGGCAATACCATGCTTGCCGATTTCGCGGGGAGGAAGAGAGGAAGAACAATTTTTGTGAAGTAGAAGTGACCGAGGACGTTTGTCCCGAATTGAAGGTCATAACCGCGTTGAGCTGATCCATCGGAGGAGCCATCACTCACTGGTCGTGACCGCGTCAATACTCCCGAAGAGATGATGAATCAGTGACTTACGCATTTATTAAAGAGAACATTTAGGTGGTTCCTTGCTACTCGTGACATCAGCTTCCCTGGGTCGCAGACAGTGAAATTTGAAGAGAAGACTTACCTGAGAATTCCTCGCACTGCTTTGATGCCTTCAGGTTCGCGAGGTCCATGAGGAATAGGTGTCGTCCTTCCCGTGTTGCTCTTCAGCTCTCTAAGCATGGCCTCGCCTTTGGGACTTGTACGCGCTGTAATCAAACTTTGCGTTCTTTCGTGATAGGACCCTGTGAAGTTCATGAGTCTCGGTGGTTCAACCACAGCAAGAACGCAGACGCGAGCTGTGATCGACATGGAAGCATGGCAGTCCATCAGACTCACCCTTGCAGTCTCTTTGCCGATCCCTGCGGTACACCAGTGACTGACCTGGATTCAATGACGTTGAAACGATTCCTTGATCTCCATACCGCCTTTTCAACTCGGCAGAGAAAATGATGTTGCCCTGACGAATCAACGTATGAATTAGCTTACGCAGCAGCACGAGTTGGAAAATTAACTGACCGCCTTGCTCTGTCCATACAGTGAGATTCTCGATTGCTTTTTCCGTGCAGGTCCATCCCTCCACGTATCGAATTTGAGCTTTCCGAGCCAGTGACCATTCGAAGAGGTGTTGAAACTCGAGCAATACCATCTGGTGCCGATTTCGCGGTGGAGAGAAGGACAGGAAGAACAAGTTTGGTGAAGTAGAAGTGACCGAGGACGTTTGTCCCGAATTGAAGGTCATAACCGTCGTCAGTGAGCTGATCTATTGGAGGAGTCATCACTCCACTGGTTGCGGTCGCGTTAACACACCCGGCAGACGAGGGATGATAACGCGGAACTTACGCGTTATTAAAGAGAACGTTCAGCTGTGTTTCCTTGCTACTCGTGACATCAGCTTCCCGCGGGTCGCAGACAGTGAAAACTTGAAGAGAAGACATACCTGAGGAATCATCGGCAGCTGCTTTGATGCTCTTCAGGTTCGCGAGGTCCATGAGGAGCAGGTGTGCGTCTCTCCCGGTGTTGCTCTTCAGCTCTGTCAAGGGTGGCCTCGCCTTTGGACTTGCTACGCGCTGTAATCCAAACTTTGGCGTTCTTCGTGAGTAGGGCCTGGGAAGTTCACATGAGTCTCGGCCGTCACAACAACGGACCACGAGCTGTGGGTTCGAGATCGAAGCATGGCAAGTCATCTGACTCACCCTCGCAGTCTCTTTCCCGATCCCTGCGGTACCACCGGTGACTAGCACGACTTTACCAGACATGTCTGGGATGTCGTTGGCGCTGTACTTGGGGATCCAGGGAAAACATTATCGTTGATAATCGACCAAACACCTCCCATTTTTGGTGGGATCTGTGGCAAGGGGCGAATTGAAAGCGGTGATGCCGGCAAACTGCCCCATGGGTCTGTATATATAGTGATTTTACATGCTCGTTATTTCTCCGAGTCAGCAGCTGCAGGTAAGTAATGGGGAATTGCGTGAGGCATACTACGACACGCAACTGCTGATTATAAAGCCCTGCCGATTGACACCATGTACAGTTCTTTCAATCTCCGACACTACACAGTCTAGCGCTCGTCTACGTAACTAACCATGTCGTGATGCCGGACAGACGCGCAGGACCCACCCGGATCGACATCTCATTCGGATCAACCAATCAGATGCATTTGACAAGATTGCCGCTGACTGCACGCTCGTGCATGCGACTCACGGCGCATGACCTAAGCGTTTCGCCAGTTCTTGATCGGCGACCGTCCTCTGCATTCGTGTCCACGACGTCAAGTTGAAGGTCTCCTGATTGGCCACCTGATTTGAGTGAACCTCAATGCGCTACCCTCGCGTTCTATCCTCATCGTGCCACGTGAGTGTTATGGAGCTGTTTCGTCTAACAGAGCGTCCGAGTCTGGCCTTGCTGCTGGAACGTTGTACCAACCATTCGCTGGCGGTTGCGCCTCAGGGCTTCGCGCGGTTTCCAAAAATATCAGCGGTTTGTCAATCTGGAAAAACATAAGATGGAATAATGCTGGTCAGTCAGGTTACGAAGTCATTCGGAGAATTGCACATCGCGGTATCAGTGCACGCGATTTACCTGATGAAGTTCAGCTCCCTCAGGCGTGGTCCACCATCGAACCTGTCGTCGCTCGTTATTCACCACTACTAGATGAACAGTCCCTGGATCCATTCTATGATCATAGCTGTGGGTCGGTCGTTCTGAGTCTGCATCATCTCGTCTCGTCTCCACACTACTAACATTCATTTCTACCCGTGTATTAGAGATAATGCATCGCTGATTAAATGCTAAATGGTCGTCTGCTATTGTTCGAGAAACTGTCAGCGGGCTGCCAGCTTGGAAACCCGACCACGGTGTTGGATGTTCTACCCTCTGACGTGCTGTGGGCATGCTCGTCGATGGCGTACCACCCTTCGTACAATTACCATCGATTCTCTGCGCCAAGCGTACTTAGCAAGAGTCTTCTGATGATCGCCGCCATCGAGCAAGAATGGCAAGTCAGTCACCCCTGGATCGCGCAACTCATCTCCACCGCCCAAATAAAGCATCCCAGATTCAGCAATCGTATTATCATCGAGATGGATTTCGGCGTGTACCCCATCGAACCTAGGGCGATTCTAGTAGAAGAACTCGTGAATTAGCCCGATGACAATCCGACACTATTTGCTGGAACAAGGAGAACTGAAGCACTGCGTCAATAGATGGTTCGGGGTGTAAAGATACCTCAGCAGTTGCATAAACAGAGGTTATATATATACCCGGTCCTGACGGCAATTCAGATCCATATGCAATAGTCAGGAGCAGCGTCCAAGTAAGTGCCCTTATTACCACTGTGTCATTGCCTAAAGCATTTTCTTTCGCCTGTCCCTGATTTCATCCTATCTTCGGGAGCTCCGAAATTCCGACAGAGCGATCTCGAGATGTATCTAGTGCGCTAGCACAAAGAATGTAACTAACAGTGCCTATGTCCCCTTCAACACAAATTAATTACAGGACTATGAGGGTAAGGTATAACGCTGACAATCGATCCAGAACGGGAAAGTTTCATATGTTTGCGACTTGTTCCTCCAGCCAAGTCCAAAGTTCTTTTCCCAACTGAGGATCTTGTGTGTCTGCACGTGGCTTGCCAATACGTGCCCACGGAATGAGGTACTAGAGAACGAGGTTGTGGGGGAAGAATCAGTATTACATCGGTGTCGAACCGACTGGAGGGTGGCTTACCTTGCCATTCAGAGACGCACCATCGGGCACTGTCCCCGCATAGAGCTGGGTGATTGCACCATATGAGACGTCGTACAGCGTCGAAGTCTACAGGGGGAACGTATGAGGGATGACATAAGAAGGTTAGTTAAGCTGACGGGCAGATACGTACCAGGATGACACCCGCGAAAGATGTAACATGCCGCTGAAGCTCAGTCCTGATTCCTCCTGTGTGATTCCGTAGTGAGTACACGATATGCGGTCTTGGTTGCTTCGTACTGACCTGGATTCAATGACGTCGAGACGATTCCTTGATCCCCATACCGCCTTTTCAACTCGGCAGAGAAAATGATGTTGCCCTGACGAACCAACGTATGAATTAACTTACGCAGCAGCACGAGTTTGGAATGTAACTGACTGCCTTGCTCTGTCCATACAGTGAAAAATCCGACTGCTTTCTCCGTACAGGTCCATCCCTCCACGTGTCGAATTTGAGCTTTCCGAACCAATGGCCATTCGAAGAGGTATTGACAACTCGAGCAATACCATCTGGTGCCAATTTCGCGGTGGAGAGAAGGACAGGAAGAACGAGTTTGGTAAAGTAAAAGTGACCGAGGACGTTTGTTCCAAATTGAAGGTCGTATCCGTCGTCAGTGAGCTGATCTATCGGAGGATCATCACTCCACTGGTTGTTGTGGCGTTAACACTCCCGACAGGAGACGATGAATCAGGACTTACGCATTATTAAAGAGAACGTTCAGCTGTGTTTCCTTGCTGCTCGTGACATCAGCTTCCCGCGCGTCGCAGACAGTGAGAAATTGAAGAGAAGACATACCTGAGGAACTCCTCGGCAGCTGCTTTGATGCTCTTCAGGCTGGCGAGGTCCATGAGCAGCAGGTGCGCGTCTCTCCCGGTGTTGCTCTTCAACTCTGTAAGGGTGGCCTCGCCTTTCGACTTGCTACGCGCTGTGATCCAAACTTTGGCGTTCTTCGTGAGGAGGACCTGTGAAGTTACATGAGCCTCGGCCGTTACAACAACGGACCATCGAAGCATGGCAAGCCATCTGACTCACCCTTGCAGTCTCTTTGCCGATCCCTGCGGTCGCACCAGTGACTAGCACGACTTTACCAGACATGTCTGGGATGTCGTTGGCGCTGTACTTGAGGGATCCAGGGAAAACATTATCGGTGATAATGGACCAAACACCTCCCATTGTGGGTTGCTAGATGGACGAGGTTTTGTGGGATGTGTGACAAGGGGCGATTTGAAAGAGGTGATGCTGGCAAACTGCCCCATGGGTCTGTATATATAGTGATTCTACATGCCCTGGAAGCTCGATATTTCTCCGGGTCAGCAGGTGGGTAAAGGGGGATTGCGTGACGCGTACTAGTACGCGCAACTGCAACTGCTGATTATAAACCCCTGCTGATGGAGACACCATGACTTATCAGTGGGACGTGGCCCGTGGGGGAGAACAGCTCTTTCAATCTCCGACACCACAAAGTGCAAAGTCCGTGTAACGCCCTGGGAAAATGGAACACGGTGGCAGTCAAACCATCCAAGCCACTCCTCCAAATGTCCCTTCAACCCAGCCATCGTTACACTCCCTCAGTACCGTTACATTGGCCCGAGCTAACCTCGTACAGCCGCATTTTAGCTGTAGGGAGTCGCAACCCCGACAGTCCGGGACCCTGGGTGCTGGCTTGTCGTACTATCTACTAGTAGTAATGCCGAAGAGACACGTAGGACGACGCATCAATCTCCCGGATCAACCAATTAGATGCATTTGACGAGATTGCTGCTGACTGCACGCTGGTGCATGCGACTCACGGCGCACGACCTAAGCGTTTCGCCGGTTCTTGATGCGACCGTCCTCGGCATTCGTGTGGCAGACTGCACGACGTCAAGTTGAAGGTCTCCTGATTGCCGCCCGTCTGATTTGAGGAACCTCAATGCGCTATCCTCGCGTTCTATCCTCATCGTGCCACGTGAGTGTTTTACGACAGCTGTTTCATCCAACAGAACTGCCCGAGTCTTGCCTTGATGTAGCACTGCCAGAATGTTGTACCAATCATCCACTGGCGGTTGTGCTCAGCTTCAAGCCTCAGCGCGGTTTCCAAAACATATCCAGCGGTTTTTCAAACTCGGAAACATAAAATGGAATAATGCTGGTCAGTCAGGTTATGCAGTAGGTACCGATTAGACCGAGGGTATGCTACAATGAAGGTGATAACGATGATGTATGCCTAGAGTCCTTTGTGCAGAATGGAAAGCGGGAAACTATTACCAGTGACAGCGTACGATAAAATGGATTCTAAACCAACGAAGAAGCACACTGTTCTCTCAATCATGTCACTATCATGCTCATGCGAGTAACTAGCAGCGCACCAGCAACGAGGGCTCCTAAGCCCGGTAGGGCTTGGGCAAGTCCGAAGGCGCCACTGGATCCTCTACTCGTGCTCGCCAATAGGTCAGCGAGCCCCTTGTTCCCATTGGAGGTGGCGAGCGCAGAGGGGTTGATCGTTGCGGTGTTGTGGAGTTGGGTGTTCGCGGTCGTCGGGAAAGTCATCGTTGGACCTGCGTCGGATTCGACGAGAGCCTCATCAGAGAGGAAGACCAGCGCTGCGCCAGGAGCAGGCACTTTCACGTTGCAGACATTGTTAAGTTGGTCGCAGTCGACCGTCTGAACGTCGACGATCCCAACTGGTCGTCCGTCCGAGCTAAATGCGTCGCCGAATGTCTGACCTGCCCAGGTGAAGTTGTATTTCTGGGTTACGGATTTTGCTGAGAGGTATCTAAACCAAGACATGAGTTCCACATCGGCGCAGATGTCGCATGCACTGACTTGACTTTGACCTGAGCAGGAACCGCGCCAGATATCGAGATACTAGCAGTGTAGTCACTCGCACCGGAACTGTCATCGACGAAGTTTACCAAAGCAACACGCATGGGTTGACCATTCTCGTAAATAGCGTAGCCTGGAGTGTACTCGTTCCCGTCGTTCATCTGGAGGTCAAGGACTTGTGATCGGTTCGAGGGACCCAGGGCCTCCGCAACAAATAGAGCAGAGTAATAGACTGGGCCGACGGTCCACTGATGGAACGTCGATTGGTTTGTCACCGGTGCTAGGAGAATTAGTTGAGTCTATAAGTGATTTGCGACGCTCCAAAGAGTGGCTTACGCGTGAAAGGCTAGCGAAATAAGAAAGTTAGATCCAAGAATAGATGATCCTCATGTACCACCTACGTTATAGTAGACGCTTTGACCACCGACGTGGAACATCGCACTGGTAAAGTTCACGTAAGCCATCTGGAGGCCATAATCGATCGCCCATAGAGCAGCCGTGAAGCTGTCGCTAAGACCAGGGAAACCACCACACGATGCGGTGTTGGTCTCGAACATCACGAACGGCTTGCCTACGGTCTGGGCATAGGACAGTGAACTGAGGTAGTCTGATACTATTTGCTGTCCAGATTTATGCGTCAGGTAAGCGGGAAGCATCTCCTGACCAGTACGAGGGGTACCGGTTCCATACTGTGCATAACAATTGTCTGTAGGATAGCTGCAATAATGTCACTGCCTCAATCACGTATCATCAGATGGTGAATCGTCTTACTGTTCAACAGCGAGCGCAGCCAAGTTTTGGTTGAAGTCGGTCGCGAAACCAGTGTCCACACTTGCTCAGGTGTCCAAACTCCAGCCACGTTAGGCCCAATGAGAAGGTCCTTGTCGGGATGCTAGAATCAGCATTAATAGCCTGAATAAGCAGTCCGAATTCATTCTTGTAGTCGTTGGGGCCATAGGACTGCGACCATCACGTGAGTAACGTGACTGCTTAACCGGAAACTTAACCTACGTCGGGTCGATGGCCATGTCGTGAATAGAGATCCGGTTCGTTACCCGCCTGTGTTGAACGTAGGAATTGCAACGCGGTGATATATTCATGACAGCCCTGACCTGCAAACCAAGCAAATGATCCCCCAATAAAGATTCCCCAACCTCTGCGATTTGCAGGCGCCAGTTTTCTGTGTCGTTGAACGGAACACCTAATGACAGACGTCAGCGGAAGACAGAAGCACCGAATAATCAGCTTACCCAAATACCAGCGAACGTTAGTAAGTGCAGATATCTCGCCCATCATCTTGATAATTTCAGAGGTGAATATTACGGGAGGGGTATCGGTCTGTGGGTGCAGCACGACAGAATCAGATGCTGACTCCAAGTGTTTGGGTTGCAAGAAATGTCCATACCGGATTGGACTCTTGGGCGTAATATTTTTCGAGGGCCGCACCGTCGGGTGTGGAACTAACCAATGTCGCGTAGTCCTGGGTATTACCACCAACACGTATATCGACGCAGCCAGCACGCTCCCTAAGGTTAGCCATCAAATTAAGGAAAGGAACCTGTAAGAAAGAGCTAGAGTGATGTGAGGCTGAACACTGTCCACAGTTATTTGCCAGGGAAAGTTAGATACCTGTTTAAACCAACTGCAACAATTTCACGGTTGTGAGTCAAAGATGGTGGACAATTCGACGTCCTCACTTACAAACTTGTGTGGACACACTAAATTCTATACTGAATCCGAAAAAGGAGCCATGCTGAGGTATAGAAAGACCCGGGACAATCCCGGTTTGAAGCTTGACGTCGAAAGAGGTGGGTGGAGGTGGACTAGGGACGGGAGGTGGTGTTAAAATAACATTATTATAGGTTGCAGCACCAGTATAAGCCGCCGAGGCAGCTGTCACTGTTCCCATAGGCTGTTGGACATGAGTGCCGTAGGCAGTGACGGCCGCTTGTACGGCACCGATGGCAAGTAAAAACGAGTGGACGAGAAGACGCATTATAGCCATCCTGGAGGAATTGGTAAACTCCAAGTACACCACCAATGAGCACCCACTTACGACTCCTCTATAGAGAAAACACCTGCACACGGGCTTGAATGGACGACGAAAGGAATGTAAGAATACAATCCCTGAGCTTGAAAGCTTGAACGACTACTTATACCACGTATGTAATCTTACATAAGACAAAGTGTACTCAATGTATTAGGTAACTTACTACAATGGCCTAGTGCGCACGCTTGAACGTTGAACGTTGAACAGTGAAACATCGTTAGTACGGTGTGCGAATTGACACGGTTCAGTGAACGTCAGCGTGTCCTTGACGCAAAGAGTACAGAAAGGCATGCCGCGGACCTATAAATGATAACACTTATATTACATAAGTTACATAATTATACATTTAATTTTTAGAGTTGACGGACGGTAAATCATTGCTATCATTGCTGATGCGCGGCCCACATACGGGTGCCTTCTTGGACGCTTGTGTAGCATGCCCATACTTTACTTGAGCGAACCTTTGAGCAGGAAATGCCTTCTTCTAGGCCCACAAGTTCTATCCCATCCGAGTCGTCCGTCCCTTCGGCATCTTTAGGTTGAAGCTGTTTCAACATCGACCGGGTCTACACCATTTTTTCCTACCTTCGAGTCGGAGACGATGTTCAAGGACAGAATGGATGTGGACGCGTGAACGCGCTGCCGTCCCATAAAAATGCCATGCCATTCGCAGGAGGCTGTGCTACATGGTGACTGTGTAGTCTGTCAATTTTATGAGTTTCATTTTCGATTGGACGGATACTGATTATGTCTGACGCCTGGTTGAACTTCCCCGAGACTACAGTACTTACAAGTATAATCATTGAAGATTGGTGAGGCAGTTGCGGGTGAGCAGGAACATTGCAGGTGGTTTGAGGGCACGAGGGGAATTGGTGGGTGTGGTAGTCGTAATGTGGTTAGTCTCGTGCAATGATGATGGTCGCTCTTCAGGGCTCTCCGCGGTGGTTGGTGGTGGCTGGTGAGTGTGGGCCCCTGCAATAGAGCAAGTGTACTATTTTCAACAAATTTAGCTCGTCACAAGGCGTTAGTCAGTCCAAGTCCATATACATATACGTAGGTCGTGTGTCACTGGAATTCAGTCCTCGACGCGTCATAGGCCAACTTCACGATAAACCATCCTCCTGAATATATTCCAGTCTATTGTGTTTTCAAGGATGAAATAGATGAATTGTGGACAGGCACACTACTTGTGTCCAATGGCTACACATTCAACGCCCGTGAGCTGGCGCGCAACAAATTTGTCATCTCGGTCTGGCCGACGTCCACGGCGTCCACAGTTCCTTCGAACTGGATGCCAAAAACGAGCTCACTGGCCACGAGATTACAAGACATAACCCGGTACAAGGTAAAGTTGTGTTCGTCGTGGTCCTTCAGGACAAAGCAATCGCCCACCGTGACGATTCTCTGCGGTTTTATAATGAAAGCGTGTACGTCCTCGTCTGAGATTCGCCCCAGTTCAAGTCGGCCTGCGGGTCTGGTGAGTTGTGGAAGAGCAGGTACAGTGGAGGCGACAAGGGGCCTAAATGTCGGTTGACTCGGAGGTGGCGGAAGTGGAAGTTGATCGACGTAACGCTCTGTCCAGTTCTTCCTGGAAGGCTCATCACATAAGAATTTCGTGATAAGCTACTAAAACCCGAAAGATCACATACATCAATTCGACTATTTTGAGGTCAATCCGTTTCATGATGCGATCATCGATTGATGCCAGAGCATCCGAATGGGCAACGAGGCGATCATGCGCGGCGAGGGCTATGGTAAGATGCCTTTTCAGAGAACCGTTATACTTGTCAGCAGGATTAAATGATACTGGCAGGTGGAAGGATACAGTACTCACTCCACATCCGTTGAGGCACCCTTTGCGCAAAGATCTTCCAGTGGTATCCGCGTTCGTTTGGCGATTTGCGCAGCTCTCTCGTATCTCGCTGGGTCGACACGGACCACAGCTGCGTGTTGTTCACCCAGCTGCATGCACTTGACGATTTGGTAAGCTGTCTCATCAATGAAGTTCACTGTGTCCTGGTTCTGGTTGCGACGAGGCATGGTGAAAGAAATGCGCGAGGTTGCTGGAGCTGTGGCGCTAATTATTACATAATACTCATCGTTGATGAATCGATGATCGTTCAGTACTTTCTTGGTACTTTCAGTCATGAGTCCGACTCATGCACATGACTCACACAGTGACACCACCTGAGGTTGTGTAGCATCATACTGGCATGCCTGTGCTTTCCTTGAGTGATCTTCGAGCGGGAACTTGAAATATCTTCTTCTAGGACCTCAAGTTCTATCCCGCTCGTGTTGTCCGTCCCTTCGTCATCTTTAGGTTGAAGCTGTTTTTTTCCTACGTGCGAGTCGGAAACGATGTTCAAGGACAAAACGGATGTGGACACCTTGCCGCGGTGGTTGGTGGTAGCTGGTGAGTGTGGCCCCCCCTGTAATACAGCAAGTGTACCACTTTCAACAAATCTAGCTCGTCACAATCCGTTAGCCAGTCCAGGTCCATAAACATAGGTTTCATGTGTCACTGGAATTCAGTCCTCGAGCGTCAAATGCCAACTTTCACGATACATCTGGTCTATTGTGATTCACATACAAAACAGATGAGTTTGTGAATAGGCACACTACTTGTATCCAATGGCTACACATTCAACGCCCGTGAGCTGGCACGCAACAAATTTGTCATCTCGGTCTGGCTGACGTCCACGGCGTCCAGAGTTCCTTCGAACTGGACGCCAAAAACGAGCTCTGTCGCCACGAGATTACAAGACATAACTCGGTACAGCGCTGAGTCGTGTTCGTCGTGGTAATTCAGGACAAAGCAGTCGCCCACCGTAACGACTCTTTGCGGTTTTATAATGAAAGCCTGCACGTCCTCGTCTGAGATCCGCTCCAGTTGAAGTCGACCTCCGGGTCTGGTAAGCTCTGGAAGAGCAGGCACAGTGGAGCTGACAAGTGGTCTAAATGTCGGTTGAGGTGGCGGAGGTGGAAGTTGATCGACGTAACGTTCTGTCCAGTTATCCCTGGAAGGCTCATCAGATAAGAATTTTGTGATAGGCTAGGAAAACCCGAAAGATCACATACATCAATTCGAATATTTTGAGGTTAATGCGTTTCACGATGTGATCATCGATTGGTGTCAGAGCGTCCGCATGGGCGACGAGGCGATCGTGCGCGGCGAGGGCTATGGTAAGATGCCTTTTCAGAGAACAGTCATACTCGTTTAGCAGGCTTAAATAGTACTGGCGCGTGACGGGATACAGCCTGAGTACTCACTCCACATCCGTAGAGGCACCCTTTGCGCAGAGGTCTTCCAGTGGTATCTGCGTTCGTTTGGCGACTTGCGCAGCTCTCTGGTATCTCGCTGGGTCGACACGGACCACAGCTGCGTGTTGTTCACCCAGCTGCATGCACTTGGCGATTTGGTAAGCGGTTTCATCAATGAAGTTCACAGTGTCCTGGTTCTGGTTGCGACGAGGCATGGTAAAGGAATGCGAGTCCGTTGTAAAAAATAATAATGGTGGGACATGGCCAGCAACTGGCAGTGCTGAGTGTTGTCGCGACTCCTTTGCCACAACCGCAGGTCCGCCACACTCCGACATTACATTACACACATAAGCTGGCCAGAAAGACAGGAATTCAGAATACCAGCATCCCGCACACCAAAATCGTTCTTGCCACATTCCATCTCTGATTTCCAACATTCTGGACCCTGGTCATGGTCTAAATCCCCCCTCCTCTCCCCAATGGGTGGAAATCCTCTTGCAGGAAGTTGAGAATTCGTCATAGACTAGATTATCCTATCTCATCATCTCCACTCTACATATCTCGTTAAGCCTCGCTCCTGGAGCGAAGGGCCCTCAGCTGTATGCATTCGCCTGTGTTGCCACATCAAAATACTACTGAGTAGACATCAGGGAAATCCCGAAGTAACATGCGAACCAGCGCGCATCTATACGGGATTTGACCCAGCAGTCAGTGCTGCAGAAAGTATGAAACTCACCGTGACCGATGTGAACCAACAGGAATCAAGTGGTCACCTACCCGATGTTGGCACATATGCTTGTACCGGGACCTGGCATTGGTATAGTAACCTGCGGGTCTGAAAGCAGGTGTTTCTACAACTTTGAGTTCGGGCACGTGACGGTCGTCGACGAGGGACCATTGGGTCTCCTGAAGTCTTGGATCATCCTTCCACTTCCAACGACTGCGATGGGACTCGACGTGCAATATCTAGAGTATCGTCGATTCGAGTGTATCATTGGAAACGAGTAAAGTAATCTTACTGCGCTTTTCCACGTCCACACTTTTGAATGTGCCCCGCGACAATGATTGCATGTCACACGGGCGTTGCGCCGATCCATATCTTCGACTGTTGCTGTCAGAGGGTCCATGCCACACGCACGAACGACATACATTGCGCCTGTGAAAAATTCTACAAGAGGAGCGGTCCCGCGTTCATCCATGAGCGACCACGGCCAACCACAGACGCCGCGGTCATTGAAGATAGGTAGATATAGGATATCAGGGTACATTATCAGCCTACCACTCTGTCGAAGTTGGAAGACGGAACTAGCCAGCCTCAGGCGTTCTGCAGGCTTCAGCGGCTTTGGATCCCCGATGTTTGCAGAGGAAGTACTAGTCGAGGCGGCAGGAATGATGACAAGGGATGCAAGCTGTGTCTCGACGCCTGCCCGCCATTCTTGGACCAAGGCCGGAATCTGTTCGAAAGCTGGCACGAACGTCTCTACTTTGACGTCTATTCCTTCAGGGAGCTTGATGATCGCGTCGATGGGCGCGAAATGAGCCAAATTAGCATCGTGAGGGAGCAGTCAACGGCTGCACCTGAAGACGCCGGCATTTGAACGTAATAAAAGTAGAGCACGAACAAGAGGTCTCGGCGAGGGTTGTATACTGCCTCTTCCAGCCTACGTATTCTGCAGTCGTTCATCTTCTTCTGCAACTGTGGACGAAGGCGATCCCATGCTGCCGAGCTAGATGTCAGATCCAATTGAAATCATGTGATGCACAAAAGATACTTTTGTCTGTCAGACGCTTGGTGGGATTGAAAACGGATCGATTCGATCCTTCGATGTAGTCTCTACCAAAATGGTTAATCTCCGCCTGAAATCCAAGGCTCTCTAGGCGAGTAAATATGCTTATCAAACATTGAAACATATGTAAGCCTCCGAGTGTTCCCTGCAGCATGGGAGTGGAATTACCTTTCTGCTGCGCTTTGTCGCCCAAACCTGCGTGCCTTCATTACGTTTTCATACCACACCTCATACTTCGTCACGTGCTGTGAAGAGGTCAACAAGCAGCAGGTCACTTGCGTCAAGAGCGAACCTTGCTGCGAATTTGGAGGCGTCTATCCGCCAGAAATTCAGTACGCTTGTCACCTGGAACCGTCTTATACTCCTTGGTGAATGCAGCCAATTGCTCAACATCCACATAAAAAGTAGGTTCATGTCCTGCGAATTCGTAAGAACAAATGCCTGAATTATTCAGAGGACAAGTTAATATACTTGGGCTAACTTTCAGGAACTCTTCTGGTAACAACCCACCGCCGCGCACTGGATTCGCACACACTAGACGGCGCCGCAAGCTGTTGAAACATTGAAGACAATAGCGCCGCGAGTATCCATCCTAGTAGTAAGACGTACCGTATTTTGCTGCATGACGAACAGTACCTGCGGCGCAAACGCCAGTGAACTGTGTGTACGACATTCCCGCAGTGCTACAGCCAGGTCGGACTGAAAACTCGTTGGATGAAGCAGTTCCATACCACTCACGTGGCAATGAGGATAAAATGCGAGGATAGCATATTGAGGTTCGCTCAGATCAGGTGGACAACCAGGGAGGCCGTCAACCTGCCCTCGTGCAGCCGTCCACAAGAACGCAGAGGACTTTCGCATCAAGAACTGGCGGAATGCTTTTGTCGTGCGTGCGAGATTGAGTAGATCCATGGGACGCAGAAGGCTGAGTATCTATGAGGGACGTGAGAACGGCCTAGGGGCAATGAAACGACCAAGGCACCTGGAATAAGATGTCGAGATTTAGTTCGGGCAACATTGCGACCCTGTCCCGCTTTGGCTTCTTGGACGAGTATATATCCCGCCCACCCTTTCCTCGAATGGCCTCAGAACCTCGTTTTGCTGGGCGGTAGAACGTGCCTTCATCTGGGACCGAAAGTTCGGGCTTGCGGGTCGAGTTTTGCTGGCGTGAAGACTCGGACGTGGACGTAGTAGCTTCAGACCCCGTGGCGTAGGTGGCGTCCCTTTCGGCATGATGAGTATCGAACACTTTCATAGTTGAGCCACCTGCAAAAAAACGATGTAGAAGTGGGAGGAATGGGGACGCGCCAGCAACGCGTCTATGTGTGCCCCTGAGAACGCGTCTAAGAGCCTGTGCTACTTTGGAGCCCAGTGACCAGTTGACCACTGGCCCTGTTTCTACCTACGTGCACTGGCACTCCCCGGGTGCGGAGAGCGAAGGAGCGTCCGTAGAGAGCGAACCACGACCTAGATAAACGAAGGACTACAACTAGTTAGCATGAAATATCCCGCGTAAAATAACGAATGGATGTCTGTCTCACCTCAGTTTCGAGTGATAGAACGACAGTTGAGGGCGATATTCTGCGGATGCAAGGTAGATATAATACTCGACGCGAGAAAGGTAACAGTGAGCGTGTGGAGAGCGTGTAGCGCCTGCAGACAGTCAACAAGTAATAATAGTGTAGGATTGTATTATGTAGTTTACGTCCATTATTCCAACAGCGTCCTATCCTTCGTCATCACAACGGCTTCTACGACCAGGAACTCTGGTCGGCAGTACCAGAGCGAAGAGGAAACTAAATGACGACGTGGGGCAATTCTGTTATGAACAAGCTGCCGCATTAAAGTCCTACCGAGACACTCTAACATAATAGCTCTTGATGATTGCCACTACTGCCTCTACCTACAAATATTCGCTGGGGTGCAGGAAGCGAACGCGGTCCCCCTCCTTCTTCATCACGATGGCTTCCACGGTCTTGGACATGTGAGGTTCGACAAACGTGAAGTGATCACCTTTCAGCGCCATGTCCACCTCCAGATCATGTCTGCACGAATTTTCGCTCGGACATTCATTCAGGGGTGCAGCAAAAAGTAAGCAACTCACTTTTCTTTGAGGTGTCGACGGATCTCCGTCGGCATCAAGCTGTCACTTACATGATGCTGACATAACGCGCAGCGAACCTTCCGATCGTCTGAGGTATAGAGACTCGTAGTTTGGACGGGAGGTTGTTCTACAGCTTGGATCTCCGCCATGTGGCACTCGTCGACGAGCGTCCATAGGGTTTCTTCACGCTTCGGCTCATCCTTCCACTTCCATTCAACGCGATGGGACTTGACGTGCAATATCTAGTGGATCGTTGATCAGGGAGTATAATTGTGAATGAATAAACTAGCTTACGGCGCTTCTCCACGTGTGTATTTGTGGAAATTTGGCGATGCAATGGTTGCACGTCAAACGGGCGTTTCGCTGATCCATGTCCTCGACTGTTGCTGTCTGAGGGTCCATGCCACAAGCACGAACCACAGGAGCTGCCCCAGTGAAAAAATCAACTAGAGGGCTGTTTCCATAACGAGAAATGAGCGACCACGGCCGGCCACTGATCTCTCGAGAGGCAACAGAGTCGCTGTAACAGTTATTGAACGTCGGCAGATTCAGGAAGTCAGTAGACATCATCAGAGACTGGAGTCCACCATCAACCCGGAACAGGGCACTAGCCAGCCGCAGGCGTTCTGCAGGCTTGAGCTTTTGATCCCCAGCGTCCTCAGTGGCGACACCACTAGTCGTGGGATCACTAGGAATGACGACAAGAGCTGCAAGCTGTGCATCAACGCTCGCCCGCCATTCTTGGACCAGAGTCGGAATCTGGTCGAACGCGGGCTTGAAGGTCTCTGCATTCACGTCTGTCCCCTCAGGGAGCTTGATGATCGTGTCGAAAGTCGGAAGATGAGCCAAATCAACTATATCAGGAAGCAGATCAACGGCTGCGCCCGACGGTGCCGGTTGTCGAATGTAAGCGTCATATAGCTCGACCAGCAGCTTTCGGCGGGGGTTGTATACTGCCTCTTCCAACCTATGTGACCTATATTCCTGCATCGCCTGCTCGAGCTGCGGACGAACACGATCCCATTCTGTAGAGCTAGATGTCAGATTCTATTAAAATTGAATTGTCAAAGGCAAAGATACCTTTGTCTGTCAGCGTCTTGGTGCTGTTGAAAACGGATCGATGGGTCGCTTCAATCCGGTTTGTACCACAATGGTTGATCTCCGCCTCATATCCAAGGCCCTTTAGGCGAGTAAATATGCTTTTGAAACGGAGAAATATATCTGTGAGCCTCCGAATATTCCCTGACGCAAGGAAGTAGTCTCACCCTACCGCTCGTTCCACGCGCGCACCCTCTCGCTCGAACTTACGTGCATCCGTCATGTCCTTATGCCACGCTTCACATTCGTCCGCATGCTGCGAAGGGGTCAACAGTCAGCAAGGAGCGAATGGATGGATTGCAAAGGGCGAACCTTGTCGATGGCGCAAACCTGGAGGCGTTTGGCTGCCAGATACTCTTCACGCTTATCTTGAGGAAGGCTGCTGTACTCCTTGAAGCACGCATCCGATTGCTCCTTGTCCGAGTAAGAGTATTCGTGCTCTACAAATTTGTCAGCAAAAATGTCTGGAATCTTCAGAGCAAACTTGACGTACTTCCATCAATTTTCAGGATTTCTTCTGGAAACACTCCGCTGAGAGTTCCATAGCCACGGCGCCGCAAACTATCGCAAAAATAAGCATGACAGGGACGCGGGTCCTGGGTAACACGTACCGTGATTTTCTACATGACGGGCAATACCTGAGGCGCAACCGCCAGTGAATGGTTAATACAACATGCCCGCAGTGCTAAAGCAACGTCAGCAATTGTTCCATGGCATAACTGTATAGTGCTCACGTGGCAACGCGGATAAAACACGAGATTTGCGTATTGCGGTTCACTCAAATCAGATGGACAATCAGGGAGGCCTTCAACTTGACTTCGTGCAGTCTTCCACACGAACGCAGAGGACTTTCGCATCAAGAGCTGGCGGAACGCTTTTGTCGTGCGTGCGAGATTCAGCAAGTCCATGGGATGCAGAAGACTGAGGATCTATAGGGAGGTAAGAATTATGTCGGGACGAAAAGCATAAATGAGCACTTGGAATAGGACATCGAGATTGAGCTCGGGTAACATTTCGAGCTTGCCGCGCCTTGTCTTCTTGGACGTCTCTGCAGTCTGGTTACGTTTTCCTTGAGTGCGCCTTGCACGCTTCTTAGCAGGGCGGTAGGGAATGTCTTCTTCCGGGGCCGAAAGCTCGAGGTCGTCATCCGAGGCTCCACCATGTGACGACGGGGTGGCCCGGGGGTTGTGGCATGGGTGGCGCCTGCGGCATCATCATTCTGGTGTTGTTTCAACGTCGACCGTGTTTTCGCCATCTCTTCCTATGTTCAAAAAGAACGATACAAGGTAGGAGGAAAGGAAAACGCGTGAATATTGCCCCTGAAACGCGTTGTGGCTATATTATTGTTCGATTTGTTTGCCACCAATTGCAAATATTTACTGGATGATGTAAATACGATCCAAATAAAGTGTGCTAGGCATGACTTGGTCGTTACGGTTGGACCATGCATCATGCAAGCCCCAACGACATGAATACAACTGTGACCCGACGATCCAAACTGAAGTACTGACCCCGGATCGTGTCGGCGTTGGCGAGTCGCCTCGGTCAGGTTGGGCTATTACATTGACCATACTGGGGACCTCGGGCCAGCGAGCAATGCTAGAAGCGCAGCGGTGACCTAACGACTACCTACACATACACGACACGACGTCGACCTCTATGTACCTCTACCTGAGAAAAGCTTGTTGTACTAGTAGTGTACAGTACATCGGACTTGAACAAAATTTAACGCTTTTTGTATTAAACTTAAATGCGAGCTTCGATGCCGGACGGGGTACCTCCCGAACTGTGCTGACGATGGGTTGTTCTTCGATGTGGCGTTCAACGTTCGGTGGGAATATACGTATATATATACACCCCACTGAAGCCTTCCCAGTTGCTCGTACTGCCTTGGTTCTGCTTACAATATGGCACCACTCCTCAATTTAAGCGCCCAAACCGCGATTGACCTGAAGGATGCTCGAGCCCAGGCCGCGGTTGACCAGCAAACCATGCGGGACTACTTATTTGGTGACTTTGTGTTGTCGAGGACCTTTCAAGCCTGTTGACCTTACTGGGCTGGAATAGCTGGTAGGCATAACTGGGAGAACTACGAGAGGATCGAGAACATCCTTCGCAAGGAGCCGGTGTTTGATAAGTCACACAGGTGAGTAACATACTCCTCTGACTACTCTCAACATCTCACAGCAACACCTTCGAAGGGCTTTCATCGGAAGAGTTGGAGCATACAAGAGAGCTCTCGCCATCACCAAACGTCTCACGGAACTTCAGAGATTACACGAATGGACCAAAGCCGAGACATCCCAAGCCATGTCGATCCTGTCGGAAGTACTTCCGATTCTCCTGCATGATGTCGGTGTGTCGTAAGGAGATGTTGTTAAGTTGCTTCCCGAATTCATCGTTTTCCAGCCTTCGAACCCGTCTTCCTCGGCCAAGGATCTTCCGATCTATTAGAAGAGTACTGGGACACCGTGACCCACAAGGGGATCCAAGGGTAACTGTCTGTTTCACAGACCTTGACGTTTTGAACATATCTCCTGTCAGATGCTACCTTCAGACTGAACTTGGCCACGGCACAAACGTCGCACGTTTGGAAACAACAGCAACGTATCTTCCCAACACCCAGCAGTTCGAGATACACTCGCCCTCCCTGACCAGCACGAAGTGGTGGATAGGTGCGTTAGGAAAGACAGCCACGCATGGAATCGTGCAGGCGAAGTTGATCTTGCCTGGAGGCAAGGACATGGGCCCTCACCTCTTTCTCGTTCAGCTCAGATCGTTAGGTTTGTTCCCTGCCCTCTTCATGACGTGATCTAATTTTCCCCAGAGGACCATACGCTGCTCCCAGGAATCATTGCTGGTGATATTGGCCCAAAGGCTGGTGGAGGTGAGGCATCATGATATTGTAGTGCGCTGCAATAGAGCGGATACCTGGCTAACTTCTTCAGGCTCGGCGGCTTTGGACAACGGTTACGCTAGATTCGACCATGTCAGGATACCCAGGAAGAACATGTTCTCAAAATTCGCCGAGATCACTGAGGACGGTCAATATATCAGACCGGCGAACCCAAAGCACAGTTTCGGTGGGGTATGACAGTTTCATTGCTCACTATTTCATACATATACTGATCGCTTTCAAGATGATGTATATTCGTGCAAGGTAATCTCATTTACTGTTATTGCTTTCCGCTTCTTAGCGCCGTGCTCCCAGCATGATATCGACTGCTGGATGGACTCTCGCAAGAGGTGAGTCCGACTATGTATAGGAGGGTCATTCCCACTGACCTGTAGGGAAGGCATCACAATCGCAATTCGTTATACCACCGTCCGCCGACAAGGAGAACCCGATGCTAATGGATTGGAGCGTCAAGTTATCACATACCCTTCCACTTA
Organism: Melanogaster broomeanus; assembly: GCA_014904935.1. Taxonomy (NCBI): domain Eukaryota; kingdom Fungi; phylum Basidiomycota; class Agaricomycetes; order Boletales; family Melanogastraceae; genus Melanogaster; species Melanogaster broomeanus. Next base: position 105,465 of record MU123785.1, on the reverse strand, counting down.
CTATCGCCTTCTCCCTATCATCTCGCGTTCGTATGTCTTTATCGGGCTTGGTCGCCAAACGGTATGTTCGTTCTTAGGATAGACTCCTGGGGCTAAAATGGCCCGTCAGACGAAAGCGTTCTCGACTTTGGGAGAGCGCATTGACGAAGGGGACTTCTCCTACCTCGCAGAGATCCATGCTACGCTGTGTGGCTTGAAGGTACTTGTATCCACTACGACTGTCAGAGACCTCGAGACCGCTAGGCGTGCTATGGGTGGACATGGCTACAGCGCGTTCGCTGGCATCGGGCGCCTCTATGCGGATTATCTCCCAGCTGTCACGTACGTCGCCAGTCTCGTTCGGTGCGACACCGTTCATGATGTCTTGCAGGTACGAGGGAGATAACTTCGTTTTAGACGGACAAGTTGTCCGTGCTGCTCTCAAATCTTACAACCTCTTGTCTTCAGCTCCAGATCGTCCATTGGCTTCGTATTCAAACTACCTCCGTCTCCTCAAGGGGGATTCGCCGAAGCGTCCTATGATAAGTGAATCGACATGGCAAGACCCGAGGGCTATTATACACTTGCTCGAGTGGCGTGCCGCTCTAGCCGTACAGAATTACGCGCAAACCGCGGACGATCCAGACGCCAGTATCAACCAAAGACTCGCCAAGGCTATCACAGAAGCATTTGTGGCAACCCAAGTCGGTGAAATGATCGCGGATCTGAACAGCTTACCGCAGAGTGGAGCCCGTGCTCTCAGAGATCTATATCATCTGGTGAGGTCGTGCTTGTATATATCGAGATTATGCTACTTACGATTCAAATGCCGCTGGTGCCCTAGTATCTACTGACCGTTGCAGAAGAGGCCCTGGTCGATCTCTTTTCATTCGGGCTGCTCCGCCATGGCGCTGAAGCGCCAGACCCAGCGCGAGGGCTGCGCCTGGCTATTAAGGCCAACTGTTTACGGGTCCTTCCCAATGCTGTCGCGCTGACGGACGCATTCTCGCTCTCGGACTGGACGTTGGATAGGTCTGCGTTTTTCGATCCATGATATGATCTGTGGCATTCTGATCACCCGTCCAGTGCACTCGGTGTATTCGATGGGCGTGTTTATGAAGAACTTTGGCGGCGGGTTCAGCTTGAGCCGCTCAATCAGGTAGACGGTACTCCGGGATACGAAGTGAGTCCCGTAGCCATACTTGGACCCTTGTACTCAGGCATAAGCACAGGAGAGCCTCAAGCCAATGCTATTGGAGGGTCGTGCGATAGCAAGCCGTTTGAAGAGTCGACTGTGAGGTGGTGTTCGTTTTTAAAGTGATCCGTACTTCATCCCCAATCCCTGGTTATTAGTACATATTGCATAGTCAAGGACAAGTGTCTTGCATGACTGTACTGCAACGTGTGCTCTACATTAAATGTGAAACTCCAGATACCTCAGCGAAACAGCCCGAAAGTTCTCATGACGACGTCAATGGTAGCACTGTTGATACAATACAATATCGCCCGCAGTTCAACGTTGAAGTTCGAGAAGACGATGAATGATTCAGACTATAGGATACGCAGTATACTACCCCCCGCCAAAAGCGTTTGGTCAAACCACATACCGCTTACCTGTTATTGCAGAACACTCCGATGGCCATGGGGCGACCATGCACTGTTTCTCAGTTTCTCGTGTTTGCTTCAAACTTGGGCGTATTACCGCGCCGCCTGCGCTGGTGCTGGCTTGCGGGGGATTCTCAACGTCTCCCACGTCTGCCTTGATCATATTCGCGCGACACTCCCCCGCCACATTGGATCCGTCTCCACAACTGATGGAACTCGACGGGTAATCTGGACGACGATCGTCGCTTCCTGATGTGCTTTGGAGGGGCGTACCAGAAGAGGATAGTTGGTGCATAGAGCCCAACAACTTGGCAAACTGAACCCAATCCACAATCATTGGGGTTGAACGGCTGTATTGATCTCGGTTTGCAAACATGGCTTAGTAGCGATCTGCAGCAAGTGGACTTGCGAGTAGCAGATGATATCATGAATCGTGATGGACTCGGAGTGACGATGCGCAAGGCCATTCACAAGTCCCGGCATGCCTCAGGCAGCAAGCTGTGATTTCTATGCTTCGCTAAATCTCCTCGTTCGTTCTTGTCCCCAAGGTCTTCGAAGGATGACGTGGCCACTTCCTACTACACCCCTGCTGTCCACCTCGACATCATGTCTACGTCATATATCACTCAGCACTGAGCGCAACAAAAAGTATGCAACTCACATTGTTCTGAGGTGTGTATAAATATCCGATGAACGCGAGCTGTCACTCACCCGACGTTGACATAACGCGCAGTGGTACGTGGGGAAAAATCACCCGATGTTGGATGGGAGCCCGTACTAAATCCTGGGATTTCGGCGTATAGCTCTCGTCGTTGCAGCACCACATGGTCTCCTCGCGTTTCGGATCATCCTTCCACTCCAATCGTTGTGACGGCGATGGCCCTGGACGTGTAATATCTAGTGGACTGTCGGTCCAAGTCTATCATTGTGAACGAACAAGCAAGCTTACAGCGGTTCTCCAATCCATTTTGGCGGTCGTGCAGGGACAATAATTGCACCTCAAACGGATGTCTCGCTTATCCATATCTTCGACTGTTGCTGTCTGAGGGTCCATGCCACATGCACGAACAACATGGGCCGCCCCCGTGAAAAGCTCCACAAGAGGATATTCTCCACGCTCATCCATAAGCGACCATGGCCGACCAGGGATCACCTGAGAGGTAATGGAGTTGCTGTAGCAGCGATTGAAAATCGGCTGATCCAGGAGGTCGGTGGACACTATCAGATTGCCTAATCGATTTTCGAAGACAGCACTAGCTAGCTTCAGGCGTTCTGCAGGCTCGAGCGGTCCATCGCTGAAGTCGTCTTCGGCGACACCACTAGTCGAGGAGTCACCAGGAATGACGACAAGAGCCGCAAGCTGTGCATCGACGTCTGCCCGCCATTCTTGGACCAGAGTCGGGATCTGTTCGAAGGCGGGCTTGAAGGTCTCTGCATTTACCTCTGTTCCTTCAGGGAGCTTGATGATCGCGTCGAAGGCCGCGAAATGAGCCAAATCCACTACGTCAGGAAGCAGGTCAACGGTTGCACCTGGAGGTGCCGGTTGTCGAACGTAAGCGTCGTATAGCTCGACCAGAATCTTTCGACGGGGGTTGTATACTGCCTCTTCCAACCTGCTTATCCTATAGTCATTCATCGTGCTCACGAACCGGCCACGGACGCGTGCCCATTCTGTGGGGATGGATGTCGGATTCTATTAGAATCGGGTGGTCGGGAGAAAGTTACCTCGGTCTGTCAGAACCTTGGTGCTGTCGAAAATGGATCGGTGGGTGACTTTGATGCGGTAAGTAACAAAACAATCGAGCTCCGACGTGTATCCAAGCGTCTTTAGGCGAGTAAATATGCTATTGAAACATATTCGTGAGACTCCGAATGTTCCCTGAACCAACGGAGCGGCCTCACCTTTCTGCTCGCGCATTGCTACGTCCTTGCAACATGTCATCATGCCACGCCTCACATTCGGACGCGTGCTGCAAAGGGATCAACGGGAAACTAAACAGTGCATCGCAAAGAGCGAACCTTGTTGATAGCGCAAACTTGAATGCGTCTGTCCGCTAGAAATTCATCATGCCTATCCTGTGGAACCTCTTTATACTCCTTTTCAAACGCTTTCAATTGTTCAACATCCACAAAGTGGGTAGATCCATGGCCTGCAAATGTATCAGCACAAGAGTCTGAGCCTTTCAAAAAATACCTCGACATACTTGCCATAACCTTCAGGAATTCTTCTGGTACTAACCCACCACGGTGTACCGGACCGGCGCAGATTCGACGGAGGACTAAGCTATTGCAAAAATGAATACGACGGATTATCCTGAATATACGACCTACTGTGCTCTTCTGCATGAAGGGCAGTACCTACGGCGCAACCGCCAGTGAATGGTCGGTACAACATTCCCGCAGCGCTAAGGCAAGGTCAAAAAACGTGTCGGATGAGGCAGCTCCATAGCACTCACGTGGCAGTGGGGATAAAATGCAAGATATGCATATTGAGGTTCGTTCAAATCTGGTGGACAGACAGGTAGGCCTTCAACGCGACGTAGTGAAGCTTTCCACACGAACGCCGAGGATTTCCGCATCAAGAGCTGGCGAAACGCTTTGGTCGTGCGTGCAAGATTCAGTAGGTCCAAGGGATGCAGAAAACTGAGAATCTACGAGGGATGTAAGAAACACGTCGCGACGAAGAAAAGACGTAAGGACTTGGAATAAGACGTCGAGATTGAGCTCGGGCAACATTTCGAGCCTGCCGCGCCGCGACTTCTGTCTCGACTGTGTAAGCTGCCTACGCTTTGCTTGGGTATGGTTTGAACGCTTTTTCGCTGGGACCTGGACCTTGTCGTCGTCGTCGTCCCCACCCTGCGGCGACGTACCAGCATTAGACGCCGTGGTGTAGGTGCCAGTACTCGTGGTGGCCTTTTGTGCACCACGAGTCTGGAGTTTGTTCGTCATCGACCGCGTCTGCACCATTTCTTTGAGAGGAACGGAATAGGCTAAAACAAAAATGCGTCAACAGGTCCAGGCTCCTTCACGCCGCCGCAGTTCGTGTGAGGGGCGATGTGCGAGGGAGTGGGGACTTAGAGATATCTGAGAGGCAGTGTTAATTTTAGAACCCATGTGCAAGTCACGTGAATCCACCCAAATTTCAAACCCAGCACATGGGTTCTAAAATTAACACTGCCTCTCAGATCTCTCTAAGTCCCCACTCCCTCGCACATCGCCCCTCACACGAACTGCGGCGGCGTGAAGGAGCCTGCAACAGGTCGTGTTCCATGGCATGAATAAATTATGTAAGACTTCGCAGTGAAAGACGCCGTTACACTTTTTTCCGACGATTACTGCACTGGCAGTGTATATGATTTTGAATGGACAGTTCCCAGCGGTTGCGCGTGCCATCCATTACTTGCCGCTTCTCAGAAACCTGGAGGCTGCGGCCTGTATGATCACTATATATAAAGGCTCTTGGCAGCTCCCCAGTATTACCCACCCACCCACATTCCGCATGAACTTTCCTCGCAGCCTGGCCAAACGTACCCCGTCGTAATCGTGTTTACAACACAAGACATCTCTGGTAAAGTTATACTAGTCACCAGTACTTCGAACATGAGGCTAGCCTACTTCTGTCCCGACTCCCTTTAACCCGGCCATCGTTACACTCCCTAAGTACCGTTACTCGGGCCGTCAGCTATCCCGGTCCAGCCGTACCTTGTAGGGGTTGCGTCGCAACCGCTACAGGAAGCGTAGCGCTTATCTGCCAATCTTCCTAATTGCTCCTGCTGCCTTGGTTCTACAAGGGCACCGCTTCTCAATCTATGTAAGTGCCCAAACCGCGATTGACCCGAAGGATGCTCGAGCCCATCCCTCGGTCGACCAGCAAACCATGCGGGATTACTTATTTGATGACTTTGTGTTATCGAAGACCTTTCAAGCCTGTCGACCTTACTGGGTTGGAATAGCTGGTAGGCGTAACTGGGAGAACTACGAAAGGATCGAGAGCATCCTTCGCAAGGAGCCGGTGTTTGATAAGTCACACAGGTGAATAACATACTCCTCTGACTCCTCTCGACATCTCATGGCAAGACCTTCAAAGGGATTTCATCGGAAGAGTCGAAGCATACAAGAGAGCTCTCGCTATCGCTAAACGTCTCACCGAATTTCAGAGATTACATAAATGGACCAAAGCTGAGACGTCCAGGGCCACGTCGATCCTGTCAGAAGTACTTCCGGTTCACCTGCATGATGTCAGTATCTCGTAAGGAGTTGTTGTTAAGCTGCTTCCCGAATTCATCGTTTTTCAGCCTTCGAACCCGTCTTCCTCGGCCGATGATCTTCCGACCTATTAGAAGAGTACTGGGACATCGTGGCCCACAAGGGGATCCAAGGGTAACTGTCTGTTTCACAGACCTTGGCGTTTTGAACATATCTTCCTGTCAGATGCTACCTTCAGACTGAACTTGGCCACGGCACGAACGTCGCACGTTTGGAAACATCAGCAACGTATCTTCCTGACACCCAAGAGTTTGAGATACACTCGCCTTCACTGACCAGCACAAAGTGGTGGATAGGTGCGTTAGGGAAGACAGCCACGCATGGAATCGTGCAGGCGAAGTTGACATTACCCGGAGGCAAAGATATGGGCCCTCAAGGCCTCACCTCTTTCTCGTTCAGCTCAGATCGTTAGGTTTGTTCCCTACCACCTTCATGACACGATCTAATTTTCCTCAGAGGATCATACGCTACTCTCAGGAGTCACTGCTGGTGACATTGGCCCAAAAGCTGGTGCAGGTGAGACACCACGATATTGTGGTATGATGCAATAGAGCAGATACCAGGCTAATGTCTTCTCCAGGCTCGGCTGCTTTGGACAACGGTTGCGCTAGATTCAACCATGTCAGGATACCCAGGAACAACATGTTCTCAAAATTCGCCGAGGTTACTGAGGACGGTCAATATATCAGATCACTGAACCCAAAGCATAGCTTCGGTGACGTATGACAGTTTCATTGATCACTATTTCATACATGTACTGATCGCTCTCAAGATGATGTAATGTCATTTACTGTTATTGCTTTCCGCTTCTGAGCTCCATGGTCTCAGCGTGATATCGACTGCTGGATGGACTCTCGCAAGAGGCGGGTCCGGCCATGTCTAGGAGCGTCATCCCCACTGACCTGTAGGGAAGGCATCACAATCGCAATTCGTTATACCACCTTCCTCAGACAAGGAGAATCCAATGCTAATGGATTGGAGCGCCAAGTTATCACATACCCTTCCACTTACTATCGTCTTCTCCTTATCATGTCGCGTTCGTATGTTTTTATCGGGCTTGGTCGCCAAACGGTAAGTTCGTTCTTAGGATTAGACTCCTGGGGCTAAAATGGCCCGCCAGACGAAATCCTTCACGACTTTGGGAGAGCGTATCGACGAAAGGGACTTCACCTACCTCGCAGAGATCCATGCTACGCTGTGTGGATTGAAGGTACTCGTGTCCACTGCGACTGTCACAGATCTCGAGACCGCTAGGCGTGCTATGGGTGGACATGGCTACAGCGCATTCACTGGCATCGGGCGCCTCTATGCGGATTATCTCCCAGCTGTCACGTACGTCGCCAGTCTTGTTCGGTGCGGCACCCCTCATGATGTCTTGTAGGTATGAGGGAGATAATTTCGTTTTAGATGGACAACCTCTTGTCTAGCGCGAGATCGTCCCTCGGCTTCACATTCGAACTACCTCCGTCTCCTCAAGGGGGATTCGCCGGAGCGTCCTGTGATCAGTGGATCAGCATGGCAGGACTCGAGAGCTATTATGCACCTGCTGGAGTGGCGCGCCGCTCTAGCCGTACAGAATTATGCACAAACCGTGGACGAACCAGATACCGGTGTCAACCAACGACTCGCCAAAGCTATCACAGAACCATTTGTGGCAACCCAAGTCGGTGAAATCGCGGATTTGAAAACCCTGCCACAGAGTGGAGCCCGTGCCCTCGGAGATCTATATCATCTGGTGAGGTCGTGCTTGTATATCAAGATTATGCTACTTACGATTCAAACGGCCGCTGGTGTACTAGTATCTAGTGACCGTTGCAGAGGAGGCCCTGGTCGATCACTTTTCATTCGGGCTGCTCCGCCATGCCGCTGAAGAGGCAGACCCAGCGCGAGGGCTGTGCCTAGCTACCAAAGCCAACTGTTTACGTGTCCTTCCCAATGCTGTCGCGCTGACCGATGCATTCTCATTCTCGGACTGGACGTTGGATAGGTCTGCGTTTTTCGATCAATGACATGATCTGCGACGTTCTGATCCCCCATCCAGTGCGCTCGGTGTATTCGACGGACGCGTCTATGAAGAACTTTGGCGACAGATTCAGCTTGAGCCGCTCAATCAGATAGACGGTGCTCCAGGATACGAAGTGAGTCCCATAATCATACTTGGACCCTTGTACTCAGGCATAAGCGCAGGAGAGCCTCAAGACAATGCTACTGGAGGGTCGTGCGATAGCAAGTCGTTTGAAGAGTCGATTGTGAGGTGGTGTTCGTTTTAAAGGTGATCCGTACTTCGTCATCATGATTTATGCCCAATCCGTGTTACTAGCACATATTGCACAGTCAAGGACGAGGGTCTTCTTGCCTGATTGTACTGCAACTGTGTGCTCTACGCGGTGAGAGACTCCGGATGCCTCAGTAAAACAGCCCGAAACTTCTCGTGACGACGTGAGTGGTGGCACCGCTAATACAATGTCGTCTGCAGTTCAAGTTCGAGAAGGGGATCAATACATTTAAGATACGCAGCCTGGAACAGGCAGTATACTACCCCCGCCGAAAGCGTTTGGTCGAACTATATGCCACTTACCCTTTTGCAGAGAGCGACTATGTACTGTTCTCCGTATTTGTTTCCAACTTGAGCGTATTACCGTGCCGCCTGCGCTCGTGCTGACTTGGGAGGGATTCTCAAATGTTCCGACGTCTGGCTTGATCATACGCGACGCTCCCCCGCCACATTGTATCCATCCCCACACCTGATGGAACCCGAAGGGTAATCTGGACGACGATTGTCGCTTCTTCATAGGCTTTGGAAGGTCGTACCAGAAGACGGTAGTTGGTACGTAGAGCCCGAGACAACTTGGCAAACTGGAGCCAATCCACAATCATTGGGGGGTGAACGGCTGCATTGATCTGGGTTTGCAAACATGGCTTACTAGGTATCTGCACCAAGTGGACTGCGAGTAACTGATGATATCATGAATCGTGATAGAGTGACGGTGCACAAGGTCATTCGCAAGTCCTAGCACGCCAACGCCTCAGGCAGCGGGCTGTGGTTTCTATGCTTAGCTTCATCTCCTCGTTCGTTCTATCCCCCAAGGTCTTCGAACGATGACATGACAACTTTCTACTACACCCTTCCTGTCCACCTTAACACCATGTCTACGTCATATATCACTCAGAATTGAGTGCAACAAAAAGTATGCAACTCACATTCTTCCGAAGTGTATACGAATATCCGACGGGAGCAGGCTGTCACCCACCCGACGTTGACATAACGCGCAGTGGTCCGTGGGGGAAAAATCACCCCGATGTCGGATGGGACCCGGTACTAAATCCTGGGATTTCGGCATGTAGCTCTCGTCGTTGCAGTACCACATGGTCTCCTCGCGTTTCGGATCATCCCTCCACTCGTGATCATTGCGATGGCCCTGGACGTGTAACATCTAGTGGACTGTTGATCCAAGTCTATCATTGTGAACGAACAAGCAAGCTTACAGCGGTTCTCCAAGTCATTTTCATGGTCGTGTAGCGACAATAATTGCACCTCAAACGGATGTCTCGCTTATCCATATCTTCAACTGTTGCTGTCTGAGGGTCCATGCCACATGCACGAACCACATTGGCCGCCCCCGTGAAAAACTTCACAAGAGGATATTCTCCACGCTCATCCATAAGCGACCATGGCCGACCAGGGATCACCCAAGAGGCAATGGAGTCGCTGTAGCAGGAATTGAAAAACCCCCGATCCAGGAGGTCGATGGACACCATTAGAAGATCTAATGGGTTTTCGAAGACGGCACTAGCCAGCTTCAGGCGTTCTGCAGGCTTGAGCTTTCCATCGCTGAAGTCATCTTCGGCGACACCACTAGTCGAGGAGTCACCAGGAATGACGACAAGAGCCGCAAGCTGTGCATCGACGTCTGCCCGCCATTCTTGAGCCAGAGTCGGAATCTGTTCGAAAGCGGGCTTGAAGGTCTCTGCATTTACCTCTGTTCCCTCAGGGAGCTTGATGATCGCGTCGAAGGCCGCGAAATGAGCCACATCAACAACCTCTGGAAGTAGGTCAACAGTTGCACCTGGAGGTGCTGGTTGTCGGACGTAAGTGTCGTATAGCTCGACCAAAATCTTTCGACGGGGGTTGTATACTGCCTCTCCCAACCTGCATATCCTATGGTAATTCATCGTCTTCACTAGCCGGCCACCGACACGTGCCCATTCTGTGGAGATGAACATGAGATTCTATTAGAATCGGGTGGTCGGGAGAGACTTACCTCGATCTGTCAGAGCCTTGGTGCTGTTGAAATTGGAACGATGGGCGTCTTCGATAGGGTCAGTACCAAAATAATCGAGCTCCGACGTGTATCCAAGCGTCTTTAGGCGAGTAAATATGCTATTGAAACATATTCGTGAGACTCCGAATGTTCCCTGAACCAACGGAGCGGCCTCACCTTTCTGCTCGCGCATTGCTACGTGCTTGCAACATGTCATAATGCCACGCCTCACATTCGGGCGCGTGCTGCAAAGGGATAAACAGGAAACTAAACAGTGCATCGCAAAGAGCGAACCTTGTTGAGAGCGCGGACTTGAATGCGTCTGTCCGCTAGAAATTCATCATGTCTATCCTGTGGAACCTCTTTATACTCCATTTCAAACGCTTTCAATTGTTCAACATCCACAAAATGGGTAGATCCCATGCCTGCAAATTTATCAGCACAACAGTCTGAGCCTTTCAAAAAAAGTTCTTGACATACTTGCCATAACCTTCAGGAATTCTTCTGGTACTAACCCACCACGGTGTACCGGACCGGGGCAGATTCGACGGAGGACTAAGCTATTGCAAAAATGAGTACGACGGATTATCCTGAATATACGACCTACCGTGCTCTTCTGCATGAAGGGCAGTACCTACGGCGCAACCGCCAGTGAATGGTCGATACAACACTCACGCAGCACTACGGCAAGGTCAAAAAACGTGTTGGATGAGGCACTCACGTGGCAATGGGGATAAAATGCAAGATAAGTACAGTTGAATTGCTCATAATGTATTGAGTATTTGGCGGGTTCCCAGGCTATGCATTATGAGCAATTCAACTGTATATTGAGGTTCGTTCAAATCAGGTGGACAGACAGGTAGGCCTTCAATGCGACCCAGTGAAGCTTTCCACACGAACGCCGAGGATTTTTGCATCAAGAGCTGGCGGAACGCTTTGGTGGTGCATGCAAGATTGAGTAGGTCCATGGGATGCAGAAAACTGAGAATCTACGAGGGATGTAAGAAACACGTCGCGACGAAGAAAAGACGTAAGGACTTGGAATAAGACGTCGAGATTGAGTTCGGGCAACATTTCGAGCCTGCCGCCGCACCGCGACTTCTGGCTCGACTGTGTAGGCTGCTTATGCTTTCTTTGGGAATCCTTTGAACGCTTTTTCGCTGGGACCTGGATCTCGTCGTCGTCCCCACCCTGCAGCGACGTACCAGCGTTAGACGCCGTGGTGTGGGTGTCATTACTCGTGGTGGCCTTTTGTGAGTCTGGAGTTTGTTCGTCATCGACCGGCATCTGCACCATTGCTGTGAGAGGAACAGAATAGGCTAAAAATGCGTCAACCGGCCATCTGCTGGCAGTGTAACTCGTCCAAATTCTCGCTTATGATGAAAGAAGTTTGATGTTTACGATATATAATACACTCCGGACATAATTCGGTCGTGAACTTTCTCAGACCCTCACGCCACAAATACTAAGAATGATCAAAAATCCAAAATCATCTGAGTGGCAGCGGTGCCGGGACAGACACAAAACTCGATCGCAGTATCTATGGCAGACCGAACTTGCTTGCCTAGTTATGGCCCTGCTCATCGCGAGTGACCACGATTGGCTTGAACTCCGCAGTGTTGCTGGCACAGATGGCAAGAAATATATATCAGATCCTCGGAGGTTGACGACGGCCGCCACAATGGATGGAAGTCATCGATCGATCTCCGAATCACACCATCCATGGACCTGTGATCGATTGCAGCACATACGTTGGTCACCCTGGCAATGCATGCACCCATACCCCATAATAATAATAGGACGGCCTATAGGTCCCTCTAGGAAAATACCGGGAGTCTGAGTGCGAGTTGTGGGACGGACCAGGCATGTAGCACCTCCCTGAAAATTCCAAGTCGCTGTCAGTTGGGATAGCAGAAGACCAATTGCGTTCGGACGACATGTGAACATATGCCTGTCCACAGAAAAGGGTACACATCTCTGAAGCTCTCGATATTGCGGATGCGTGATCCATGCGGCGTCATTAGCAATCAAGTTACACCCATAACTGACTACAGTGACTCCACCCACACCTCGCTTATAGGCCCTCGAGGAAAATACCGGTAGTCTAAGTCCGAGTGATTGGGACGTACCGATGAGGAGGTGCCAGCACGGAAGATCCGTGCAAATTGTGTCGCTGTCGGGGTAGCAGAGAGCCAACTGCGTTTGAAAGGACATGTGCGAAGAACATATGCCTGCCGACAGAGCAAGGTACACGTTTCTGAAGTTCTCAATATCGCGAGTGCATGATTCATGCGCGTCATTAGCAATAAGTTATGACCAGCTACTAGTTAATTGACTACTCCATCCTACACTTTCGCTCCTCCATTGGCATCATACGATGTACTGAAGCTCCTGATGTCATTAAGATAAACAACAGTGGTGTCGGTCCTGTCGCTGCGACTGAACCCAGGCGATGTGAGGGCATCACTAGATCTCCTGAACGTCATCCCGGTGACCGTACTTATCGTATCCCGGTTCCATGCCCTACCGGAGGCGACACGAAGCATGAGAAACTGAGGGGATAGGCACTGGGTGTACAACAACGTCAGTACTGCATCGTGTCAGAACGACACTGGTTAACATACCGTGAACATAACGTAAATTGACAGGAAAGATATCGTGAGGTCGCTGTTCAAAGCATACGCTACGACAAACGCTATCCCGCTCAGAGTGTATGGTATAGCGGACTCGACGATGATCGCGACGACACCATAGTAGGTGCTAGAAGACGCACTTCCCAAGTACTGCCCAAACTGCCGTCCGTAGTGTATGATGCGGCCACAGATTAAGCTGGTTAACACGATGTTTAGGCAAATCGCTATCGAAATATAGGCGACTCCAACTTGCGCCGCGATGCCAACAAAGAAGTCGCCATTTGGAGAACCGTCCACGTAAAGCTGCACAATTCCCATCCCTGCATTTGACAGTATTGGTGTCCAGGTTTGTGGGTCCCACAGAGAACTTACCAAGAGCTGCTAGCCATAGGAAGCACGGGAATATGAGAACTCGGCGGTCGTTCCATATGATCAAACAACGGTAGATCTAGGCGAGGTTACAACTCCACGAACATAGAGCTGGAGATCCTCACCAAAAGACCGTCACTCATGAGCTGGAGCAGGATACCTGATCCAGTCCCCATAGTTTGATACCACGCTGAAGCATATGCTTGGAGATAAGCGGCGGAGCCACCTGGATAGTCTGCATGGACAATCCACATCTCTTCTCCCAGAATGGATTCGGTGACAACGTAGATCGTGATCAAGAACAGGAGGGCAGTACTGAAAACCATCATGAAACTATCTGGAGTTTTCATTTCCGCTCGGCGGGATTTTAAGAGAATCTGCATAGTTTGAAAGTACAGCACAAGTTCAACGCCTGAGGCAGGTCGTCAATCGAGGATATAGTGTCGCTTATGACAAGGGATAGTTGCGCTCACCATAAAGAATGAAATTGAACGCATTACCAACGTAGAGTGCATTCTGAAAGACTGTGTTGTTCATCGCGCTGGGAGGAGGGTGCACCACTGAACGTCGCAAGGGTCAAAACCCTTGCTTACAGCACTCATACTTAACAGGGACTGGCAAATCACTCCCACCCGGAGTTTCCGACTTCGAAGCAACGTGACAACTCATCGTAATCGCATCGGTCTTCTAAAAAAACAAGTGAATGCGGCATCATGAATTGAATGATTGAATGATTAAATCACCTTGTTCGGCTACTATGCCAGAACGAACCAAGCGCAAATATGTCATTATGAAATCACCGGCCCTTTGAGAGGTCACACGGGCTTTGTCAGAAGTGTTGCATACTTCCCTGATGGCATGTGTGGCTAGCGTGTCATCTGACAAGTCAATTCGTATATGGGACGTTCGGACGGGCGTGTTGGTGAAGGAGCTCGCGCAATCAGGCGGAATTCTTGCATTGTCAATCTCGTCGGACGGGAAGTGATTGGTTAGCGGAGATTTCGTTCCATCACAGCATGGGACTGCTTAACGTGGCAAGTCGCGCTCCACGGTCGCGAAGAACATTCGGACTGGATGTGGCCTTTTCACCAGATGGCAGTCTCATTGCTACAGCGGGAGAACACGGCGAACTTTTCATCTGGGACTCACACACGGAGGGACATGTCAAAACGATGTCGGCCACGATCCCGCGATGCAAGTCAGGACTGTTACTTTTTCACCAGATGCGACGCATTGCCAGTGGCTGACAGGACTGCACCGTACGCATCTGGGATGTATATACTGCCGAAGCGATTGCCGGGCCGCTCGAGGGTCACAGTGGTGCCGTTACTTGAATGGCTTTTTCGCTGGACGGCGAGATTATTGCGAGTGGCTCGTTGGATGGCACTCTGCGAGTTTGGCGCACAGAGCTAGGCATTGTGAGTGAGCCTTGCGTCTGTCCAACATAATTCGCTCTTCTACGCCGTTTCGTATTCACCAGACGGGAGCGCTATCTGCACCGCTTCTGACGACGGCACCATATCCGTATGGCACGCGACTACTAGTGAATTAATCTTTGGTCCCTTCCGAAGTCACAAGAAAAGAGTGTCATCCATTGCTTTCTCGCCAGATGGAAACCATATTCTCACCGGCTCACATGATCAGACTCTGAAGTTATGGGATTCCGCTACTGGGGAGATGATCAAATTTTCTGTGCGTCGCACTGCGGTGTGATGGATTGTGTGCTAGCACTGACACGCACGAACAGGATTCGATCCGTGCGGAAGAAGATGTGAGTACTTGACATGATTCTTGCCCCCCAGATTGTTAACAATTGTCCGGATCGTGAAGGGGAACTTGAATGCCCTGTTGGATGTGCGTAGCCGATTGCTGGTTGATACCAGTGCTCGCGGGATCTAATGGACCTTCGAAGACGGCACTAGCCAGCTTCAGGCGTTCTGCAGGCTTGAGCTTCCATCGCTGAAGTCGTCTTCGGCGACACCACTAGTCGAGGAGTCACCAGGAATGACAAGAGCCGCAAGCTGTGCATCGACGTCTGCCCGCCATTCTTGGACTAGAGTCGGCATCTGTTCGAAAGCGGGCTTGAAGGTCTCTGCATTTACCTCTGTTCCCTCAGGGAGCTTGATAATCGCGTCGAAGGCCGCGAAATGAGCTACATCAACAACGTCTGGAAGCAGGTCAACGATTGCACCTGGAGGTGCTGGTTGTCGGGCGTAAGTGTCATATAGCTCGACCAGAATCTTTCGACGGGGGTTGTATACTGCTTCTTCCAACCTGCGTATCCTGTAGTCATTCATCGTCCTCACGAACCGGCCACCAACACGTGCCCATTCTGTGGAGATGGATGTCAGATTCTATTAGAATCGGGTGATCGGGAGAAAGTTACCTCGGTCTGTCAGAGCCTTGGCCCTGTTGAAATTAGATCGATGGGCGTCTTCGATAGGGCCAGTGCCAAAATAATCGAGCTCCGACGTGTATCCAAGGTTCTTTAGGCGAGTAAATATGCTATTGAAACATATCCGTGAGACTCCGAATGTTCCCTGAAGCAATGGAGTGGTGTCACCTTTCTGCTCGCACAAGCTTTGCTTTTTCTCGCTCATTGCTACGTGCTTGCAACATGTCCTCATGCCACGCCTCACACTCGGACGCGTGCTGCGAAGGGATCAACAGTAAACTAAAGAGTGGATCGCAAAGAGCGAACCTTGTTGATAGCGCGAACTTGAATGCGTCTGTCCTCTAGAAATTCATCACGCCTATCTTGTGGAACCTCTTTATACTCGTTTTCAAACGCTTCCAATTGTTCAACACCCACAAAGTGGGTAGATCCCGTGTCTGCAAATCTATCAGCACAAGAGTCTGAGCCTTTCAGAAAATACCTTGACATACTTGCCGCAACCGTCACGACATCATCTGGTACGAACCCACCAAGATGCACCAGCTCGGCACACATTACAAGAGGGCGTAAGCTATTCCAAACATGAGTACGACGGATTATCCTGAATATACGACCTACCGTGTTGTTCTACATGACGGGCAGTACCTAAGGCGCAACCTCCAGTGAATGGTCGGTACAACATCCCGCAGTGCTACGGCAAGATCAAAAAACGGGTTGTATGAGGCAGCTCCACAGCACTCACGTGGCAATGGGGATAAAATGCAAGGTAAGCATATTGAGGTTCGTTCAAATCAGGTGGACACGCAGGTAGGCCCCAACGCGACCTAGCGCAGCCTTCCACATGAAGGCCGAGGATTTTCGCATCAAGAGCTGGCGGAACGCTTTGGTGGTGCACGCAAGATTGAGTAGGTCCATGGGATGCAGAAAACCGAGAATCTACGAGGGATGTAAGAAACACGTCGCGACGAAGAGAAAAACGTAAGGACTTGGAATAAGACGTCCAGTTGAAGTTGGGCAACATTTCAAGCCTGCCGCGCCGCGACTTATGGGATGACTGTGTAGCCTGCCTACACTTTCCTTGGGTATCCTTTGAACACTTTTTCGCTGGGACCTGAACCTGGTCATCGTCGTCCCCATCTTGCGGCGACGTACTAGCTTTTAAACTCCGTGGTGTAGGTGCCAGTACTCGTGGTGGCCTTTTGCGTCGCACCACGAGTCTGGAGTTTGTTCGTCGTCGACCGCATCTGCCTCGTTTCTTCGAGAGAAACGGAATAGGCTAAAACGGGTCGACAGCCATGTTCCATGGCGTGAATAAATTATGTAACACCTCACAGTGAAAACGCCATTACACTTTTTTCCGACTGACATACAGTTACCTGTATGGTAAACTTGGATTACTGCAGTGACAGTTCCTGGTGGTTGCGCGTGCCACCATTATTTGCCGCTCCTCAGAAATCGAGGTTGCGGCCTGTATGATCGCTATATATAAAGGCTCATGCCAGCTCCCCAGCATTACCATCCACACATTCCACCTAAACCCGTATATCTACCGTCCCTCTCGCTATCACTAAACGTCTGACGGAACTTCAGAGATGGCATGAATGGACCACAGCCGAGACATCCCAAGCTATGTCGATCCTGTCAGAAGTACTCCCGGTTCACCTGCATGGTGTCGGTATGTCGTGAGGAGTTGTTGTTAAGCTGTCCCCCGAATTCATCGTTTTCCAGCCTTCGAACCCGTCTTCCTCGGACAAGGATCTTCCGATTTATTAGAACAGTACTGGGACATCGTCACCACAAGGAAATCGAAGGGTAACTGTCCATTGGACGGAGTTGGGCGATTTGAACATATCTCCTATCAGATGCTACCTTCAGACTGAACTTGGCCACGGCACAAACGTCGCACGTTTGGAAACAACAGCAACATATCATCTTCCCGACATCCAGGAGTTCGAGATATACTCGCCCTCCCTGACCAGCACAAAGTGGTGGGTAGGTGGGCGCCACGCATGGAATGGTGCAGGTGAAGTTGATCTTACCCGAAGGCAAAGATATGGGACCACACCTCGTCCTCGTTCAGTTCAGATCGTTAGGTTTGTTCCCTATCCCCTTCATGACACGATCTAATTTTCCCCAGAGGATCATACGCTGCTCCCAGGAATCACTGCTGGTGATATTCGCCCAAAGGTCCTCAGTAACCTCGGCGAATTTTGAGAACATGTTCTTCCTGGGTATCCTGACATGGTCGAATCTAGCGTAACCCTTGTCCAAAGCAACCGAGCCTGGAGAAGAAGTTAGCCAGGCATCCGCTCTATTATAGCGTACTACAACATCATGATGTCTTACCTCCACCAGCGGTCAATATATCAGACCGGTGAACCCAAAGCATAGCTTCAGTGGGGTATGATAGTTTCATTGGTCGCTATTTCATACATATACTGATCGCTTTCAAGATGATGTATATCCGTGCAAGGTAATGTCATTTACTGTTATTGCTTTCCGCTTCTTAGCTGCATGGTCTCACCATGATATCGACTGCTGGATGGACTCTCGCAAGAGGTGAGTCTGACCAGGTCTAGGCGGGTCATTCCCACTGATCTGTAGGGAAGGCGTCACAATCGCAATTCGTTATACCACTGTCCGCAGACAAGGAGAACCCGATGCTTGGATTGGAGCGTCAAGTTATCACATACCCTTCCACTAACTATCGCCTCCTCCCTATCATCTCGCGTTCGTATGTCTTTATCGGGCTTGGTCGCCAAACGGTATGTTCGTCATTAGGATAGACTCTTGGGGCTAAAATGGCCCGTCAGACGAAAGCGTTCTCCACTTTGGGAGAGCGCATCGACGAAGGGGACTTCGCCTACCTCGCAGAGATCTATGCTACGCTGTGTGGGTTGAAAGTACTCGTATCCACTTCGACTGTCAGAGATCTCGAGACCACTAGGCGTGCTATGGGTGGACATGGCTACAGCGCATTCGCTGGCATCGAGCGCCTCTATGCGGATTGTCTCCCAGCTGTCACGTACGTCGGCAGTCTTGTTATGGCGATCCCGCTCATGTTGTCTTGCAGGTACGAGGGAGATAACTTCGTCTTAGATGGACAAGTTGTCCGTGCTGCTCTCAAATCTTACAACCTCTTGTCTTCAGCTCCAGATCGTTGACTTCGTATTCAAACTACCTCCGTCTCCTCAAGGGGGATTCGCCGAAGCGTCCTATTATCAGCGAATCGACATGGCAAGACTCGAGAGCTATTATGCACCTGTTGGAGTGGCGCACCGCTCTAGCCGTACAGAATTACGCACAAACCGTGGACGAAACAGATGCCGGTATCAACCAACGACTCGCCAAAGCTATCACGGAAGCATTAGTGGTAACCCAAGTCGGTGAAATCGCAGATTTGAAAACCCTACCACAGAGTGGAGCCCGTGCCCTCGGAGATCTATATCATCTGGTGAGTTCGTGCTTGTATATCAATATTATGCTACTTACGATTCAAACGGCCGCTGGTGTACTAATATCTACTGACCGTTGCGGAAGAGGCCCTGGTCGATCTCTTTTCATTCGGGCTGCTCCGCTATGGCGCTGAAGGCAGACCGAGCGCGAGGGCTGCACCTAGCTATCGAAGCCAACTGTTTATGCGTCCTTCCCAATGCTGTCGCGCTGACCGATGCATTCTCACTCTCGGACTGGGCGTTGGACAGATCTGCGTTTTTCGATCCATGATGTGATCTGCAGCGTTCTAATCCCCGACCCAGTGCACTTGGAGTATTCGATGGACATGTTTATGAAGAACTTTGGCGGCGAGTTCAGCTTGAGCCGCTCAATCAGATAGACGGTACTCCGGGATACGAAGTGAGTCCCTAGCCATAGTACCTGGACCCTTATACTCAGGCATAAGCGCAGGAGAGCCTTAAGCCAATGCTACTGGAAGGTCGTGCCATAGCAAGCTGTTTGAGGGGTCGACTGTGAGGTGGTGTTCGTTTTCAAGGTGACCGGTACTTCATCCCTATGATATATACCCTATCCCTGGCCACTAGTACGTATTGCATAGTCAAAGATAGTATACTACCCTCGCCGAAAGCGTTTGGTCGAACTATATGCCACTTACATCTTATTGCAGTAGATTCCATGGAGCAACTATGCACTGTTCTCCGTATCTCATCTTTGTTTCGAACTTCGGCGTATTACTATGTCACCTGCGCTGGTGCTGACTCGCAAGGGACTCTCAACGCTCCACCGCCACATTGGATCCATCCTCACACCTGACGAAACTCGACGGGTAATCTGGACGACGATCGTCGCTTCCTCATAGGCCCTGGAAGGACGTACCAGAAGACGATAGTTGGTACATAGAACCCGAAACACCTTGGCAAACTGGAACCAATCCACAATCATTGGGGGTGAACGGCTGCATTGATCTCGGTTTGCAAACGTGGCTTACTAGCTATCTGCAGCAACTGGACTGCCAGTAGCAGATGATATCATGAATCGTGATAGAGTGAAGCTGCGCAGGTCATTCGCAAGTCCTAGCACGCCAACGCCTCAGGCAGCGGGCTGTGATTTCTATGCTTAGCTTAATCTCCTCGTTCGTTCTAACCCCCAAGGTCTTCGAACGATGACATGACAACTTTCTACTACACCCTTCCTGTCCACCTCAACATCATGTCTACGTCATATATCGCTCAGCATTGAGTGCAACAAGAAGTAGCAACAAGAGGTATGCAACTCACATTGCTCTGAGGTGTGTATAAATATCCGACGAGTGCATGCTGTCACCCACCCGACGTTCACATAACGCGCAGTGGTACGTGGGGGAAAAATCACCCCGATGGTGGACGGGAGCCCGTACTAAATCCTGGGATTTCGGCGTATAGCTCTCGTCGTTGCAGTACCACATGGCCTCCTCGCGTTTCGGATCATCCCTCCACTCGCGATTATTGCGATGGCCCTGGACGTGTAACATCTAGTGGACTATTGGTCCAAGGTTATCATTGTGAATGAACAAGCAAGCTTACAGCGGTTCTCCAAGTCATTTTCGGGGTCTTGTGGGAACAATAATTGCACCCCAAACGGATGTCTCGCGCATCCATATCTTCGACTGTTGCTATCCGAGGGTCCATGCCACATGCACGAACCACATGGGCCGTCCCCGTGAAACACTTCACAAGAGATCCACGCTCATCCATAAGCGACCATGGCCGACGACGGATCACCCGAGAGGTCAATGGAATCGCTGTAGCAGCGATTGAAAACCCACCGATTCAGGAGGTCGATGGACGCCATTAGATCACATAATCGATCTTCGAAGACGGCACTAGCTAGCTTCAGGCGTTCTGCAGGCTTGAGTATTCCATCGCTGAAGTCGTCTTCGGCGACATCACGAGTCGAGGAGTCACCAGGAGTGACGACAAGAGCCGCAAGCTGTGCATCGACGTCTGCTCGCCATTCTTGGACCAGAGTCGGAATCTGTTCGAACGCGGGCTTGAAGGTGTCTGCATTTACCTCTGTTCCCTCAGGGAGCTTGATGATCGCGTCGAAGGCCGCGAAATGAGCTAAATCAGCAACGTCAGGAAGTAAATCGACGATTGCACTTGGAGGTGCCGGTTGTCGGACATAAGCGTCGTATAGCTCGACCAAAAGCTGTCGGCGGGGACTGTATACTGCGTTTTCCAGCCTGCGTATCCTATAGTCATTCATCGTCCTCTCGAGCTGCCGATGGATGCAAACCCATTCTGTGGAGATGAATGTGGGATTCTATTATAATCGGGTGGTCGGGAGAAAGTTACCTTTGTCTGTCAGAGCCTTGGTGCTGTTGAAAATGGATCGATGAGCGTCTTCCATGGGGCCAGTGCCAAAATAATTGAGCTCCGACGTGTATCCAATATCCTTTAGGCAAGTAAATATACTATTGAAACATATCCATGAGACTCCCAACGTTCCCTGAAGCAACGGAGTGGTCCCACCTTTCTGCACGCGCAAGCTTTGCTTTTTCTTGCTCATCTTTACGTGCTTGCACCATGTCCTCATGCCACAGCACACATTTTGAGGCGTGCTGCAAAGCGATCAACAGGAAGCTAAACCGTGGATCACAAAGAGCAAAAAACCTCATTAATAGCGCAAACTTGAAGGCGTCTGTCCGCTAGAAATTCTTCACGCCTATCTTGTGGAACCTCTTTGTACTCCTTTTCAAACGCTTCAAATTGTTCAATATCCACAAAGAGGGTATATCCATAGCCTGCAAATTTATCAGCACAACAGTCGGAGCCTTTCAGAAGATATCTTCACGTACTTGTCACAATGGCCACGGATTCTTCTGGTACTAACCCACCAAGATGCACCGGATGGTCACACGTTACACGGGGGCGTAAGCTGTTGCAAAATGAGTACGACGGATTGTCCTGAATACCCGACTTACCGTGCGCTTCTACATGACGGGCAGTACCTAAGGCGCAACCGCCAGTGAATGGTCCGTACAACATTCCCGCAGTGCTACGACAGATCAAAAAACGTGTTGGATCAAGCAGCTCCATAGCACTCACGTGGCAATGGGGACAAAATGCAAGGTAAGCATATTGAGGTTCGTTCAAATCAGGTGGACAGGCAGGTAGGCCTTCAACGCGACCTAGTGCAGCCTTCCACACGAACGCCGAGGGTTTTCGCATCAAGAGCTGGCGGAACGCTGTGGTGGTGCGTGCAAGATTGAGTAGGTCCCTGGGATGCAGAAGACTGAGAATCTACGAGGGATGTAAGAAACACGTAGCAATGAACAAAAACGTTAGGACTTGAAATAAGACGTCGAGATTGAGTTCGGGCAACATTTCGAGCCTGCCGCCCCGCGACTTCTGGGACGACTGTGTAGCCTGTCTACGCTTTCCTTGGGTATCCTTTGAACGCTTTTTCGCTGGGACCCGGACTTTGTCGTCTGATTCCCCATCCTGCAGCGACGTACTAGCTTTAGACGCCGTGGTGTAGGTGCCAGTACTCGTAGTGGCCTTTTGCGCACCATGAGTCTGGAGTTTGTTCGTCGCCATTTCTTTGAGAGGAACGGAATAGGCTAAAACGCGTCAACAGGCTTTGTTCCATAGCGTGAATAAATTATGTAAAGGCTCGTGGCAGCTCCTATTACCAACCCACCCACATTCTGCATCAACCTGTGGTCATCGACCGGTCATCGATATCTGTCGTCTCACCATAGAAGGCGCAGCTTGGTCGATTATCAACGAGAAATTCACCCCTGCAGGTCTGGAGACATCAACTACAACACCGATGACATGATGACATCCCAGACATGTCTGGTGAAGTTGTGCCAGTGCTAGTCATCAGTAGCATCGAGACTGCAAGGCTGAGTCATTGCGCGTCCTGCTTTGATGCCCACCAGAGCTCGTTGTCCCGCGTTGTTTATGTTGGCGTCATGGCTGAGACTCGCGTTGCTTCACATGTCTCGCTCACAAAGAATGCCAAAGTTTGGATCTTAGCCCGTGACAAGTCCAAAGGCGAGGCTACCGTTAGAGAGCTGAAGGGCGCCACTGGGAACGACACACACCTGCTCTCATGGACCTTGCGAACCTGAAGCATGAAAGCCACAGTCGAGGAATTTCTCAGGTCCGTTCTTCTCTTTGCTTTCTGTCTGCGATCTGCGAGAAGCTGATGGTACGACTAGCCAGGAAACGCAGAACAATGTTCTCTTTAACAATGCATAAGTTCCGCTTCATCGTCTCCTGTCGGGAGTATTAACGCTTTCGTCACCAGTGGAGTTATGATTCCTGCGATCAAGTACCCCCCTGAAGACGGTTCTAACCTCCAATTTGGGACAAACGTCCTCGGTCACTCCTATTTCACCAAACTTATCCTTCCTCCTCTTCTCCACCGCAAAATTGGCACCAGATGACATTTCTCGAGTTGTAAACACGGCTTCGAATGCTCATTGGTTCGGAAAGCTCAAATTCGACACTTGGAGGGATGGACTTGCACGGAGAAAGTAATCGGAGTTTCCACTATATGGAAAAAGTCAGCTAATTTCTCAACCCGTGTCGTAAACTAATTCATGCGTTGGTTTCTTCAGGCAACATCGTATTCTCTTCCGGGTTGGAACAGTGCTTATGGAGATCAAGGCATCGTCTCAACGTCATTGAAATCAGGTCAGTATTACCCAATCAAATCCGGATACCGTTTACTCATCATGAAAATAAAACAGGAGGCATACGGACATTGGGGCCGAGACGAGAACGATCTGACTTAGCCAGTGAGCTGGCAGTTGCTGAACATCTCGACCCCACTACGTGAACCAAGGCAACTACCCTCTGCCATCATCAGAATTACTTCACAGCATCAACGAGGTGCCAATTGCATGATCACTGCCCGTTTCCAGGTAGGCATTCGCTGGCCCTTTAAGTCTGTTCTGGTACGAGTTTCACCCTTTTCCTAAGTTTCTCTGCGATCGCCTAGGTATTATTGCTAGTATCCGTCATAACCATAGCTTGCCCGCTCACTACCTTGCATCTAGTCTCGCATCAGTGCTGACGAGCAACACCCCCAATTTCCGGTCGGCATCTCAGGTATCCACTGCTAGTCGATCCATGGACGTGTCCAAGGAAGACGAACCTGTGCCCTTTGTAGGCCATACAGAGCCTATCTATACGGTCGCCTACTCTCCTGATGGCAACCAAATCGCCACTGGAGCAGACAACGGACTCGTTATAATTTGGCACTCAAGGACGGGAAACTTGCTCCTGCAGCTCCGAGGTCACACCAAGGCTGTGCACGCTGTGTGCTTCTCGCCCAATGGTAGCAGGCTAGTCAGTGGAAGCTCGGACCACACGCTTTGCATATGGAACACAACGACTGGGGAACCCATCGGTGACAAGTGGGAAGCACATTCGGATCAGCTGGCTGCAGTCACTTACTCGCCTGACGGCGAAATGATCGCAAGCGAGGGCAGGATGACCTGGTACGGATCTGGGATGCACAGCGAAAGATGAAGATCGTCGAGATTACCGGCCACCCTGCTGCCGTGTCGTCTGTCACGTTTTCGCCCGATGGGGCCTGTCTAGCGACAGCCTGCTTAGATGGGGACATCCGCATCTTCAATGTCCGAACCGGAACCTTGGTTCTCGGCCCACTATCGGGACATACGGACGGGGTTCATGTGGTTACGTACAGCCCAGATGGCATGCAACTTGCCAGTGGGTCCTATGACCACACCATCCATACTTGGGACGCCCGCACTGGCATCTTGCTGTTGGGCCCTCTGGATGGTCACACAGACACAATCGTACATGTCGAGTATTCTCCAGATGGAAAGACACTGCTCAGTAGCTCGTACGATGGAACCATCCGCCTGTGGGATTCCGTTACCGGGGAGCTCATTGCGGGTCCATTGCGAAGGCACTACGGTCCAGTTACCGCAAGATACTCTCCCGAAGGCGGTTGCTTCGTTAGTGCTGGAGTAGATAAATCCGTTCGCCTGTGGGATGCAACTACGAGGGACGTTATTTTACCACTGGTATGCCTTTTCCTCAGCATCTG
Source organism: Melanogaster broomeanus (assembly GCA_014904935.1). Classification (NCBI taxonomy): domain Eukaryota; kingdom Fungi; phylum Basidiomycota; class Agaricomycetes; order Boletales; family Melanogastraceae; genus Melanogaster; species Melanogaster broomeanus. Next base: position 80,428 of record MU123785.1, on the reverse strand, counting down.
CACCACGATTCACAAGCAGGTTCAGATGACGGAAGTCGATCAAATTGAATATGAAATCACCGGGCCGTTCAGAGGTCACACTGCCTGGGTCAGAGGTGTCGCATACTTCCCTGATGGCATGCGTGTGGCTAGCGTGTCATCTGACAAGTCAATTCGTATATGGGACGTTCAGACGGGTGTGCTGGTCAAGGAGCTGGCGGAATCAGACCAAGTTCTCTCATTGTCGATCTCGTCGGACGGGAAGAGATTGGCTAGTGGAGGATTACGTTTCATCACGGTGTGGGACTGCATAATGTGGCAAGTCGCGCTCCATGTTCCCGAAGCACATTCGGGTTGGGTATGGAGCGTGACCTTTTCATCAGATGCCAGTCTGATTGCTACGGCGGGAGAACGCGGCGAGCTTTTCATCTGGAACTCGCACACAGGGGAACATGTCAAAACGATGTCAGGCCACGATCCCGCTATGGAAGTCAGGACCGTTACTTTTTCACCAGATGGGAAACGCATTGCCAGTGGCTCACAGGACTGCACCGTACGCGTCTGGGATGTATATAATGCCGAGGCTATTGCCGGGCCGCTCGAAGATCACAGTGGTCTCGTTACTTGTGTGGCTTTTTCGCCGGACGGCGAGACTATTGCGAGTGTCTCGTCGGATGCCACTCTGCGAGTTTGGCATACAGAGCTAGGCATTATGAGCCTTGCGCCCATCCAACACAATTCGCTCATCTACGCCGTTTCATATTCACCAGACGGGAACACCATCTCCACTGGTTCTGAGGACGGCACCATATCCTTATGGCATGCGACTACTAGTGAATTAATCTTTGGTCCCCTCCAAGGTCACAAGAAAAGAGTGTCATCCATTGCTTTCTCGCCAGATGGAAAGCATATCCTCACCGGCTCACACGATCAGACGCTGAAATTATGGGATTCCGCTACTGGGGAGATGATCAAATTTTCTGTGCGTCGCACCATGGTGTGATGGATTGTGTGCGAACACTGACACGCACGAACAGGATTCGATCCGTGCGGAAGAAGATGTGAGTACTTGACATGATTCTTGCCCCCCAGGTTGTTAACAATTTATCTGCATTGTGAAGCGCAATCTGAATGCCCTGTTGGATGTGCGTAGCTGACTACTGGTTGATACTGCTGCTCGCTGACGTACCTCATCACTCAGCTGCCTGCTGTACCAATTCCCAGCAGGACGCCCCGAGGAGATTTAACAGAGGGTATAACGGATCCGTTGGACGTGCGTCATATCTGTTGTTGTTGCCCATGTCAAGCTCATGTTTTGTTAGGTCCTAGCAACCTCTAGGTCACCTCCCGCCGAGCAGTTCAAACTTTTGAATCTCCTCGCGGGACCAAAGTCCCGCGAGCGAACTCCCCGATCTCGACGTCCCGCACAGGCATCGCAGAGTCCCCTGGAGGATATCACACCAGGTTCCCTTATCGATGTATGTTAATCCATTCCACAATCCTCAATGGTTACGCACTTGTTGAATATTTGCTCTCCCATCTCGTGCGGCCCGTGTAGCTCTCAAGTACCACCGGCCCAGCCCTGGAGAATTCGTCTAGCCCTCATTCTCTTTTGGTCAGAGTTCTTGCTCTCTTCCGGCGTCCGCAGCCCCCTTCGACCCAGGATGATGACGCGGCCATTGGGAGAAGCCACTGGCCCAAAGTTACGCGCGTAGCGTTTGGGCAGCTGAGATCAGTGAGTTTATGCCAGTGCCTTTCTTTCGATCATTACTCTTCGGTTGTTCGTCCACCTATGCTTCATCCAGTTTTGCCACTTAAAGCTAGACGACGCGTGCTTGATCACTGACTTCCGACGCTGCAGCTTTTCGCAATCGCGCAGACGATACCACCCCGGCCAAATATACCAATAGAATTCTCAGACGACGAGGCATCGATCGCTGCCACTGATCGGCCACATACACGTGAGCCAGGGAACGACTCAGGTGCTGTATCTGGCCAAGGGACCAACGTCAGCACGAGGCAGTCACAGCCCGACACATCAACTGCTCCACCAGCGACACAATCACAGATCGAAACCCCACCCCGAGGAGCCCCAACGACGTCACCCGTGCATGCAAATCCCAGTGCTCCGAAACAACTCCAGAATGTCCCGGGCACTGGCTCCGATGACTTGCACGACGCGAAACATTACTGTTGTTGTTGAATTGAATTTGCCGACGCCGACACCAGCGGCCGACACTGGAGGGATTATCCTCGGATAGACTTTCTTCATTACTACCTGTGCCTCCCTTGTTGCGTGACTCGCACTTGAACCAGCCCACTGTATTTTGTTTCATCTCGTCATGTCTGCCTCTGTTAACCCTTTGTACAATTGTGCCGATAATGGGCATCCAGCTATTCTTTGAATGATGTCTCCCAGTGTTACATATATACATTTCTTACTTGACCTGCTGTACAATCATTCACTTATTCTGCAGTATGATATCTCCCGACGACTCACTGTTCTAGCAAGGGACATTCTTATCCATGCTGAAATTGCGGATTATGACGGACCGTCAAATCCATGAATTCCCTCATAGTCCACTCAGCACGCAGAGGCTCTTAGTTGTAGCACAGGATAGCCCCAGCGGGATAGTGGCCAGAGGATAGATACAGTGCAATGCGCCATGAATGATCGAAAACGGCCTGAACGCCACGATGTCGGTTGTAATATCTATCAGTGGTGTAACCAGTGAAGGTCACATAGGACGTGCGCGTGATCATTGGAAGAAGGAATCGAAGAGCAGGATGAATGAGTAAACAAGACGCGAGCAGGTCAGACTGCATGCAAACAAAGGCTTGGAGACAAGTGACATTGTGTCATTGGTGGAATTTGGCCACAGTCCGCTGCAGGGGGCCCTGGGGGGCAGTACTAGTACCTAGCGCAGTTGGTGGTGTTGGAATATTCAAACGTACTGCAACTGTTTGCCAGACTTCGGATGCAAAACAGCTCCAAAGTTCTCGTGACCATGACCACGGATGCGAATGATGTCACTAGTACTATAGTAATGCAATGTCGTCGTTCGAAAAGACGATGGATGCCTGTAGCATACGCAGGCCAGAACAGGCAGTGTACTACACCCGCTGAAAGCGTTTGGTCGAACTATATGCCGCTACCTCTTATTGGAGAGGACTCCGATGGAGCGACTATGCACTGTTCTCCTATCTCATCTTTGTTTCCAACTTCGGCGTATTACCGTGTCACCTGCGCTCATGCTGGCTTGGAGCCCGAGACAAGTTGGCAAACTGGAGCCAATCCACAATCATTGGGGGTGAACGGCTGCATTGATCTCGGGTTGCAACATGGCTTACTAGCTATCTGCACCAAGTGGACTGCGAGTAGCAGATGATATCGTGAGTCGTGTTAGTTATGAATGGAGTGACGATGCGGAGGTCATTGGCAAGTCCTAGCACGCCAACGCCTCAGGCAGCGGGCTGTGATTTCTATGCTCAGCTTAATCTCCTCGTTCGTTCTAACCCCCAAGGTCTTCGAACGACGACATGACAACTTTCTACTACACCCTTCCTGTCCACCTCAACACCATGTCTACGTCATATATCACTCAGCATTGAGTGCAACAAGAAGTAGCAACAAGAAGTATGCAACTCACATTGTTCTGAGGTGTGTATAAATATCCGACGAGTGCATGCTGTCACCCACCCGACGTTGACATAACGCGCAGTGGTACGTGGGGAAAAATCACCCCGATGTTGGATGGGAGCCCGTACTAAATCCTGGGATTTCGGCGTATAGCTCTCGTCGTTGCAGTACCACATGGTCTCCTCGCGTTTTGGATCATCCCTCCACTCGCAATCATTGCGATGGCCCTGGACGTGTAACATCTAGTGGACTGTTGATCCAAGTCTATCATTGTGAATGAAAAAGCAAGCTTACAGCGGTTCTCCAAGTCATTTTCGTGGTCTTGTAGGGACAATAATTACACCCCAAACGGATGTCTCGCTGATCCATCTCTTCGACTGTTGCTGTCCGAGGGTCCATACCACATGCACGAACTACAGGGGCCGCTCCCGTGAAACACTTCACAAGAGGTCCAAGCTCATCCATAAGCGACCATGGCCGACCAGGCATCACCCAAGAGGCAATGGAGTCGCTGTAGTAGCGATTTAAAGCCCGCTGATCCAGGAGGTCGATGGACACCATCAGATCCTCTAATCGATCTTCGAAGATGGCACTAGCCAGCTTCAGGCATTCTGCAGGCTTGAGCTTTCCATCGCTGAAGTCGTCTTCGGCGACATCACCAGTCGAGGAGTCACCAGGAATGACGACAAGAGCCGCAAGCTGTGCATCGACGTCTGCACGCCATTCTTGGGCGAGAGTCGGAATCTGTTCGAAAGCGGGCTTGAAGGTCTCTGTATTTACCTCTGTTCCCTCAGGGAGCTTGATGATCGCGTCGAAGGCCGCGAAATGAGCTACATCAACAACGTCTGGAAGCAGGTCAACGGTTGCACCTGGAGGTGCCGGTTGTCGAACGTAAGCGTTGTATAGCTCGACCAGAAGCTTTCGGCGGGGGTTGTATACTGCCTCCTCCAACCTGCGTATCCTATAGTTATTCATCGTCCCCTCGAGCTGCCGCCAGACGTAAACCCATTCTGGGAGATGAACGTGGGATTCTATTATAATCGGGTAGTTGGGAGAAAGTTACCTTGGTCTGTCAGAGCCTTGGTGCCGCTGAAAATGGATCGATGGTTGTCTTCGATGGGCCAGTACCAAAATAGTCAAGCTCCGACGTGTATCCAAGATCCTTTAGGCGAGTAAATATACTATTGAAACATATCCATGAGACTCTGGACGTTCCCTGAAGCCACGGAGTGGTCTCACCTTTTTGCTCGCGCAAGCTTTGCTTTTCTTAGCTCATTTTTACGTGCTTGCACCATGTCCTCATGCCACGCCTCACATTTGCATGCGTGCTGCGAAGGGATCAACAGGAAGCTGAACAGTGGATCACAAAGAGCGAACCTCATTGATAGCGCAAACTTGACGCCGTCTGTCCGCTAGAAATTCATCGCGCCTATCTTGTGGAACCTCTTTGTGCTCCTTTAAAAAGGCGTTCAGTTGTTCAACATCCACAAAGCGGGTATATCCCCTTCCTGCAATTTATCAGCACGAGAGTCTGAATTATTTCAGAAAATACCTTGACATACTTGCCACACCCGTCAGTAATTCTTCTGGTATTAACCCACCAAGATGCACCGGATCGGCACATATTAGACGGGGGCGTAAGCTATTGCAAAAATGAGTACGACGGATTATCCTAAATATACAACCTACCGTGCTGTTCTACATGACCGGCAGTACCTAAGGCGCAACCGCCAGTGAATGGTCGGGACAACATTCTCGCAGTGCTACTGACGAGATCAAAAAAGGAGTTGGATCAAGCAGCTCCATAGCACTCACGTGGCAATGGGGATAAAATGCAAGGTAAGCATATTGAGGTTCGTTCAAATCGGGTGGACAGGCTAGGTAGGTCTTCGACGCGACCTAGTGCAGCCTTCCACACGAACGCTGAGGACTTTCGCATCAAGAGCTGGCGGAACGCTTTGGTCGTGCGTGCAAGATTCAGCAGGTCCTTGGGATGCAGAAAACCGAGAATCTATGAGGGATGTAAGAAACGCGTCGTGACAAAGCCAGGACATAATAAGGACATGGAATAAGACGTCGAGATTGAGTTCGGGCAACATTTCGAGCCTGCCGCGCCGTGACTTCTGGGACGACTGTGTAGCCCGCCTCTGCTTTTCTTGGGTCTCCTTTGAACGTTTTTTCGCTGGGACCTGGACCGGGTCGTCCGAGTCCCCATCCTGCGGCGACGTACTAGATTTATACTTCGTGGCGTAGGTGCCAGTACTCGTGGTGGCCTCTTGCGCACCACGAGTCTGGAGTTTGTTCGTCGTCGACCGCGTCTGCACCATTTCTTCCGAGAGGAACGGAATAGGCTAAAACGCGTCACTGAGGCCTTGTTCCTTGGCGTGAATAAATTATGTAAGACTTCGCAGTGAAAACACCAACTTACACCTCTTTCATGTACATGTACTAGTACAACATGGTAAGCTTGGATTACTGCAGTGTATAATTACATGGATATGGACAGTTCCTGGCAGTTGCACGTAGCACCTCCGCTGCTGAGAAATCTGGGGGCTGTGGCCTGTATATATAAAGGCTCATGCCAGCCCCCAGCATTACCACATACCTTTCATCTAAACCCGTTAGCAAGGTGCAGCTTGGTCGGTTATCAACGAGAACTTTTTCCGTGGAGACACCAAGTACAGCGCCAATTGTGTCCTGGACATGTCTGGTAAGGTCACTGGTGGCACCGCAGGGATCGGGAAAGAGACTGCAAGGGTGAGTCACATTGCGCGTCCTGCTTCGATGCCAACCAGGGCTCGTGTCACCAAATGGATCTGTCCTGTCAATCTCTTCAAGTTGTCGCTGTCATACATCATAACTTATCACCTGGCCAGCTGGCGCACTACCCAGCCCGAAAGACTGTGGAGTCACAAACTCACAGTAACATTGCAATGCACAGCGCGGAATGTAGCGTTCAGACATACATCATGCTAGTGAAGTTTGTAATGCGATGTGCTAACAAGGCAATCTAAGCATGCCACATCACATCATCTTGTGCGTATCCCATTCTCATTTGGGCGGATTTCGTCTCCCATACATCCGTCACCGCGGCACACCTGTCGTGAACATGCAGTGTTGTCGTTCCTGTGTCCGGAACGACGTCGCGAAAGTGGGGACACGCTGCGGAAGCAAGTTAATCAAATATTTTCTATGGGCCAACACGACACTCTTGCGAGAGTATAACATCAAATTCGATGATGGCGCAGCGTCAAGATGACGGAGTCTCAAGGCCTCACGTTTCGAAACCGTTTTCATGAGCTCAGGACGCAAACAGGTGTAAGAACTGATTGAGGAGTTCCTGACAGGCTTGTAGAGGGAATGTCGGGCAAACCTAGCAAAGCTGGAACAATCTGCAATGGGGTGAATGGCTGCATGGATTTCGGGTTGTAACATAGCTTAGTAGCTACGTACTAGTATCTGCAGCAAGTGGACTCCGAGTATATGAATGGAGCGACGATGCGCAAGGTCCTGACACTCGGAACCCCTCAGGCAGCAAGGTAGTATGTGATCCACATTTTGCTAACATGTGCCTATCTGTGCCTTTAGCTTAGTCTCCTCGTTCGTTCTTTCTCCACTACGCTGATTTACGGGGGACAAAACGAATGAGTTGGGGTTGCCACATGAGCCTTCTATTGGCATTGTGATGCATATATACCTTCGCAAATTCGCTGTTGAACTTGCGAACGTGCCCCCCTCACTGCGATATCTTCCAAGGTCTTCGAACGATGACGTGACCACTGCCTACTGCATCGTTACTGTCCACCTCGATACCATGTCTACGCGATGCATCACTCAGCATTGAGCGCAAAAAAAGTATGCAACTCACATTGTTCTAAAGTGTGCACAAATATCCCACCAATGCAAGCTGTCACCCACCCGACGTTGACATAACGCGCAGTGGTAGTTCGGATAGCAGTGATCCCGATGTTGGATGGGAGCCCGTATTAAATCCTGGGTTTTCGGCATGTAGCTGTCGTCGTTGCAGTACCACATGGTCTCCTCTCGTTTCGGGTCATCCCTCCACTCGCGATCATTGCGATGGCCCTGGACGTGTAACATCTAGTGGACTGTTGATCCAGGGCATCATTGTGAATGAACAAGCAAGCTTACAGCGGTTCTCCAATTCATTTTCGTGGTCTTGTGGGGACAATAATTGCACCCCAAACGGATGTCTCGCTTATCCATATCTTCAACTGTTGCTGTCCGAGGGTCCATACCACATGCACGAACAACATGGGCCGCCCCCGTGAAACACTTCACAAGAGGTCCACGCTCATCCATAAGCGACCATGGCCGACCAGGGATCACCCGAGAGGCAATGGAGTCGCTGTGGCAGTGATTGAAACCCCACTGATCCAGGAGGTCGATGGACACCATTAGATCATCTAGTCGATCTTGGAAGACGGCGCTGGCCAGCTTCAGGCGTTCTGCAGGCTTGAGCTTTCCGTCGCTGAGGTCGTCTTCGGCGACGCCACTAGTCGAGGAGTCACCAGGAATGACGACAAGAGCCGCAAGCTGTGCATCGACGCCTGCCCGCCATTCTTGAACCACAGTCGGGATCTGTTCGAACGCTGGCTTGAAGGTCTCTGCATTTACGTCTGTTCCCTCAGGGAGCTTGATGATCGCGTCAAAGGCCACGAAATGAGCTAAATCAATAACGTTAGGAAGCAAATCAACGATCGCATTTGGAGGTGCCGTTTGTCGGACGTAAGTATTGTATAGCTCGACCAAAAGCTTTCGGCGGGGATTGTATACTGCGCTTTCCAGCCTGCGGATCCGATAGTCATTCATCGTCGTCTCGAGCTGCTGACGGACGCAAACCCATTCTGTGGAGATGAATGTGGGATTCAATTATAATCAGTGGTCGGGAGAAAGTTACCTTGGTCTGTCAGAGCCTTGGTGCTGTTGAAAATGGATCGATGGGCGTCTTCGATGGGGCCAGTACCAAAATAGTTGAGCTCCGACGTGTATCCAAGATCCTTTAGGCGAGTAAATATACTATTGAAACATATCCATGAGACTCCGGACGTTTCCTGGAGCAACGGGATGGTGTCACCTTTTTGCTCGCGCAAGCTTTACTTTGGCTAGCTCATCTTTACGTGCTTGCACCATGTCCTCATGCCACGCCTCACATTTGGATGCGTGCTGTGAAGGGATCAACAGGAAGCTAAACAGGGGATCACCAAGAGCGAACCTCATTGATAGCGCAAACTTGACGCTGTCGGTCCGCTAGAAATTCATCACGCCTGTCTGGTGGAACTTCTTTGTACTCCTTTTCAAAGGCTGCTAATTGTCTAATATCCACAAAGCGCGTATATCCCCTTCCTGCAAATTTATCAGCACAAGGGATTGAAGCTTTCAGGAAATACCTTGACGTACTTGCCACAACGGTCACGAATTCTTCTGGTACTAACCCACCAAGATCCACCGGATCGGCACACATTACAAGAGGGCGTAAGCTATTGCAAGGATGAGTACGACGGATTATCCTGAATATATGACCTACCGTGCGCTTCTACATGACGGGCAGTACCTAAGGCGCAACCGCCAGTGAATGGTTGGTACAACATTCCCGCAGTGCTACGACGCGATCAAAAATGTGTTGGATCAAGCAGCTCCATGGCACTCACGTGGCAATGGGGATAAAATGCAAGATAAGCATATTGAGGTTCGTTCAGATCAGGTGGACAGGCAGGTAGGCCTTCAACGCGACCTAGTGCAGCCTTCCACACGAATGCTGAGGATTTTCGCATCAAGAGCTGGCGGAATGCTTTGGTGGTGCGTGCAAGATTCAGTAGGTCCATGGGATGCAGAAAGCCGAGAATCTATGAGGGATGTAAGAAACACGTCGCGACACAGCAAGGACATAATAAGGACTTGGAATAAGACGTCGAGATTGAGCTCGGGGAACATTTCCAGCCTGCCGCGCCGTGACTTCTGGGACGACTGTGCAGCCCGCCTATGCTTTTCTTGGGTGCCCTTTGAACGCTTTTTCGCTGGGACCTGGATAACCGGGTCGTCTGAGCCCCCATCCTGCGGCGACGTACTAGCTTTAGACTCCGTGGTGTAGGTTCCAGTACTCGTGGTGGCGTTTTGCGCACCACGAGTCTGGAGTTTGTTCGTCGTCGACCGCGTCTGCACCATTTCTTTGGAGGAATATGTAGGCTGAAACGCGTCGACAGGCGGCCTCTGTTCCATGGCGTGAATCAATTATGTAACTTAGACTTCGCATGAAAACGCCAGCTTACACTTTTTTTTTTACGACAAACTAAGCTTGGATCTCGATTACTACATATCTTCAACTTGAAGTTCTAGCTATGTACAGACGTGCCTACTCAGAAGTGGTGACCTTGATGTTACCCATGACATTTCAAGCCTGTGGGGACCTTACTGCGCTGTAATAGCTAGTAGGCGTAACTGGGAGGACCGACAACATTCGTCGCAAGCAGGTGGTGTTTGAGAAGCCACACGAATCCTCCCGACATCTCATGGCATGTTACTGAACACTTCGAAGGGCTTCCATCGAGAGTCGAACCATAAATGAGAGCTCTCGCCATCACCAAAGGTCTGATAAAACTTCAGCGCCGGTTACATGAATGGATCGAATTCGGGACTGTCAGAGAACTTGAAGGACAACGCCTCCAAACAAACTGTGATGGTTACTAAGCAGTGTATCTCCTCGTTCGTTCTTTCTCCACTACGCTGATTTACGGAAGACACGACATCTTCCAAGGTCTTCGAAGGATGATGTGACCACCTACTATGACATGGTCACTATCCACCTCGATGCCATGTCTACGCGATATATCACTCAGCATTGAGCGCAACAAAAAGTATGCAACTCACATAGTTTTGAGGTGTGCACAAATATCCGACGAGTGAAACCTGTCACCCACCCGACGTTGACATAACGCACAGTGGGACCTCGGACAATAGTGATTCCGAAGTTTGATGGGAGCCCGTACTAAATCCTGGGTTTTCGGCATGTAGCTCTCGTCGTTGCAGTACCACATGGTCTCCTCTCGTTTCGGGTCATCCCACTCGCGATCATTGTGATGGCCCTGGACGTGTAACATCTAGTGGACTGTTGATCCGAGTCTATCATTGTGAAAGAACAAGTAAGCTTACAGCGGTTCTCCAATGCATTTTCGTGGTCTTGGGGGGACAATAATTGCACCCCAAACGGATGTCTCGCTTGTCCATATCTTCGACTGTTGCTGTCCGGGGGTCCATGCCACATGCACGAACCACATGGGGCGCCCCCGTGAAAAACTCGACAAGGGGATATCTTCCACGCTCATCCATGAGCGACCATGGCCGCCCAGGGAACACCCGAGAGGCAACCAAGTCGGTGGAGCGGCGATTGAAAATCAGCGTATCGAGGAGGTCGATGGAAACAACTAGGTCATGCAATGGATCTTCGAAGACGGCACTCGCCAGCTTCAGGCATTCTGCAGGCTTGAGCTTTCCAATGCTGAGGTCGTCTTCGGCGACACCACTAGCCGAGCAGTCACCATGAATGACAACAAGAGCTGCGAGCTGTGCATCGACACCTTCTCTCCATTCTTGGACCAGAGTCGGGATCTGTTCGAACGCGGGCTTGAAGGTCTCTGCATTCACCTCTGTTCCCTCAGGGAGCTTGATGACAGCATCGAAAGCCGCCAAATCAGCCAAATCAGCAACATCTGGAAGGAGATCAACGGCTGCACCTGGAGGTGCCGGTTGTCGGACGTAAGCGTTGTATAGCTCAACCAAAAGCTTTCGGCGAGGATTGTATACTACTGTTTCCAGCCTGCGGATCCTATAATTATTCATCGTCCTCACGAACTGGCCGCGGACGCGGACCCATTCTGTGGAGGGGGACATCGGATTCTATTAGGATCAGGTGGTCGGGAGAAAGTTACCTTGGTCTGTCAGAGCCTTGGTGCTATTGAAAATGGATCGATGGGCGTCTTCGATGGAGTCAGTACCAAAATAATCGAGCTCCGACGTGTATCCAAGGTTCTTTAGGCGAGTAAATATGCTATTGAAACATATCCGTGAGACTCCGAATGTTCCTTGAAGTAACGGAGTGGTCTCACCTTCCCGCTCGCGCAAGCTTTGCTTTTCCTAGCTCATCTTTACGTGCTTGCACCTGGTCCTCGTGCCACTCCTCACATTTGGATGCGTGCTGCGAAGGGATCAACAGGAAGCTAGACAGTGGATCACAAAGAGCGAACCTCGTTGATAGCGCAAACTTGACGCCGTCTGTCCACTAGGAATTCATCACGCCTATCTTGTGAAACCTCATTATACTCCTTTAAAAAGGTTTTAAATTGTTCAACATCCACAAGGCCGGTACTTCCCCTTCCTGCAAATTTATCAGCACAAGAGTCCGAACCTTTCATAAAATACCTTGACGCACCCGCCACAGCCATCAGGATTTCTTCTGGTATTAACCCACCAAGATCCACCGGACGGGGACACATTAGACGGGGGCGTAAGCTATTGCAAAAATGAGTACGACGGATTATTATCCTCAATATACGACCTACCGTGCTTTTCTACATGACGGACAGTACCGACGGCGCAACCGCCAGTGAATGGTCGGTACAACATTCCCATAGCGCTACCACAAGATCAAAAAACGTGTTGGATCAAGCAGCTTCATAGCACTCACGTGGCAATGTGGATAAAATGCAAGATAAGCATATTGAGGTTCGTTCAAATCGGGTGGACAGGCAGGTAGGCCTTCCACGCGACTTAGCGCAGTTTTCCACACGAACGCCGAGGATTTTCGCATCAAGAGCTGGCGAAACGCTTTGGTCGTGCGTGCAAGATTGAGTAGGTCCATGGGGTGCATGAAACTGAGTATCTATGAGGGATGTAAGAAACACGTCGCGACGAAGAAAAGACATTAGGACATGGAATAAGACGTCGAGATTGAGTTCGGGTAACATTTCGAGCCTGCCGCGCCGTGACCTCTGGGACTATGGCGTAACAGGTGCACATTTATTCCCACCGCGTTCTGCGTTGCGCATGCCGCATTTCTCTTGCATGTACCGCATTTTCTCTTGCGCGTACCGCGTTTTCCATTGCGCGCACCGCACTTTATACCACAAACCTTATATGCACAAAATACTAATTACATGAATCAGACAAAGTATTACTGCCCAGTGAGAGTGCCACTCGAATACTACTCATCAATGATTTATTGCAACAGTTTGTACGCTTCAGGGTGATTATGTAAGTCCCCCAAAGCGGCCAGAAGTGCGTCCAAATGCAACCACTACTCCCAACATATGTCCCCTTTTGGATATGTCATGATATCAACTTCCCTCTGTCCTCCCCTGCATTCCCTGCTTCACCAGGGCCCCTCCCTTTATTGTAGACATATTTTATGTACAGATACATGTTATATACATACAATAAAGCCTATATGACTGCTACAATGAATGCCTGAGGTGCTATACAAGTGTACAAGCATTTTAGAGTGGAAAACACAAAAGTGATCCGATATTTTGATATTCTGGACATATCTACCATTATATTACATCCACAACAAGGGTTTATATGTAGGTATAACATATCAGAAGCCCATAGCATGAATTTGGCTCCTTGTCTAGATACACACACATCTCCTCTTGATCCCTTTTCATCTCAGGGGCTTGAAGCAGTGGCCTGGATGCCAGGAGAGTGATACAGGCTTATGGGATGCATATAAATGAAATTCTGAGATACTGAACACAGTGTCCTACCCCCAGGATGGCTAGGTATTGATATAATTCGCATTTTTCACTAATAGGGGTCTCATAAATCACCATGGTGGATTTCCTGAATTGTAAGTAGACAAGACTCTAGCTAATATCACTAGGTACCTCCTAATAAAATCTAGAGGCAAGGGAGTGAGATTTGAGAGCAGGGGAGATGAAACAAACATATGAAAAGCGTGGGAAAGGGGTCAAAAACTTAGGAGACTTTGGAAAACATTAAAAACTCATTGGTTCAGCTAGCCTACATAGGATTATACTCAAATTTCGCATTTTTTGACATATAGTATTGTGTGCATGCAAGGTTTGTGGTATAAAATGCGGTGCGCGCAATGGAAAACGCGGTACGCGCAAGAGAAAACACGGTACATGAAAGAGAAAATGCGGCATGCGCAATGTGGAACGCGGTGGGAATAAATGTGCACCTGTTACGCCATATTCCACTGGCATGCCGTGAACAAATTATGTAAGACGTTCAAGTTGGAGTGAAATTTTACAGCCGTTTGCAAAAATGATGACAGTAGCTGCCATTTTGAGAAAGAAGATAAAATAAATAACCCTCGCCCTACAATCATGATTGCACGTCACAAATTCAGTCGCAATGTCAAACTGGCTGCTTTCAATCTCTATGAGCACCCATCCTAGCTTGTGTGGGATTTTCTGAAAGCACTCTTTGGCACATCCTGAGGCTCTCGCGTGAAATGGGTGACGTTGGGACTCCATCGTCCATATGAGTCAATACTCATCTGATGAGCTTGAATTCCTCGGTGAGAGTTTGAAGACGAGTGTACCATTGGTTGGCCGCATCATGGACGAGCACCTAAAGGAAGATATGACGGTGCAATGAGCTGCCAGGTCATGTCCCCACACTTGGATTGATCGCATGGTAGCTTCAAGTTTGCTTTTTTCCTTTCATTACAACAGCCTGAGCACGCATACATGCATGTCCATAATAACAACATTACAACTTGAAAGCGACAAGTCCTGTATCCATCTCGCGATAACTGTACAGGACGACTGTACACGAGATTGAGATGTTTTGAGGTGGCAACTTGAAGGGAGCTGAAGCGGGACATGCTACTACAAATTTGAATGAGTGAGTGAATCAGAGTGATTTGCTGGGTAGTAGAATGGGTGCTAGCATCTCCTGGCACCGTTGGGTCATCACGCTCGTGAGAGTACAGGTCACTGAATATCGAGTTGATCGAACGTTGATCATTGATTGAGGTCTCAGACGTTATTTGATCCTATGTACATGTCGCAATATTTATTTTATCTTCTTTCTCAAAATGGCAGCTACTGTCATCATTTTTGCAAACGGCTGTAAACCACGACGTGGTAACCTTGGATGACTGCAGTGTATATTATATGAATGCACAGTTCCCGGCAATTGCTTGTACCACCCATTACTTGCCGCTCCCGAGCAATATGGGGTGCGGCGTGTATGGTCATCATATATAAAGGCTCATGCCAGCACGCAGTATTCACGTACATTCCACTTAAATTCGTGCATCTAATATTCACCAAAGGAGGCGCAGCTTGGTCGGTTATCAACGAGACTTTTTTTTACCTGGAGAGATCAAGTACAGCGCCAATGACATCCCAGATACGTCTGCTAAAGTTGTGCTAGTCACCAGTGGCAGCGCAGGGATCGGGAGAAGACTGCAAGGGAGAGTCATTGGGCGTGCTGCTTCCGAGTCGATGCCGATCAGAGCTCGTAGTCCCGCGTTCTTTCAAGTTTCTGTTGGCGTCCCAGCTGAGACTCGCGTTACTTCACATGTCTTATTCACGAAGAATGCCACAGTCTGGATCATAACCCGTGACAAGTCCAAAGGCGAGGCTATCCTGAGAGAACTGAGCAGCACCACTGGGAAAGACGCACACTTACTTCTTATGGACCTTGCGAACCTGAAGAGCATCAAAGCCGCTGCCGAGGAATTTCTCAGGTGCGTCTTCTCTTTTCTCTGTGTCTGCGATCTACGAGAAGCTGAGGTCACGACTGGCCAGTTAAACACAGATTAACGTTCTCTTTAACAATGCGTAAGTTCCGCTTCATCATTCCCTGTCAGGAATGTTAACGCATCCGTCACCAGTGGAGTAACGATTCCTCCGATGACGGAAGACGGTTGTGGCCTTCAATTCGGGACAAACGTCCTCGGTCGTTGCTATTTCACCAAACTTGTTCTTCCTCTTTTCTCTCTACCGCAAAATGGGCACCAGATGGTATTTCTCGAGTTGTAAACACGGCTTCGAATGGTGATTGGTTCCGAATAGCTCAAATTCGACACCTAGAGGGATGGACCTGCACAGAGAAAGCAATCGGAAGTTTCATGTCTAGACAGAGCAAGGCAGTCAGCTAATTTCCCAACCGGTGTCGCTGCATAAACTAATTCGTACCTTAGTTTGTTCAAGGCAGCTTCATCTTCTCTGCCGAGTGGAAACGGCGGTATGGAGATCAAGGCATCGTCTCAACGTTATTGAATTCAGGTCACATTACCCAATCAAATCCGGGTACCGTTACTCGTCACGAAATAAAACAGGAGGAATACGGACGTTGGGGCCGAGACGAGAACCATCTGATCCAGTCAGTGAGCTGGCAGTTGCCGAACATCTCGACCCCACTACGTGAACCAAGGCAACTACCCTCTGCCACATCAGAATTGCTTCACATCATCAACGAGATGCCAATTGCGTGGCCACAGCCGTTTGCGGGCAGGCATTTGCTAGCCCTTTAAGTCCCCTCTGGTACGATTTTCGCCCTTTTCCCAGGTTTCTCTGCGATCGCCTAGGTATTATTGCTAGTATCTGTTATAACTACACCTTGCCGGCTCACCACCTTGCACCTAGTCTCGCATCGATCCTGACGACCAATCCCCCCACTTTCTGGTCAGCATCTCCCGTATCCACTGCTCGCCGATCCATGGAGGTGTCCAAGGAAGCTGAGCCTCTGCCCTTCGAAGGGCATGCAGGGGCTATCTACGTGGTCGCCCACTCTCCTAACGGCAAACAAATCGCCACTGGAGCTTCAGACGGAGTGGTGATAATCTGGGACTCCAAGACGGGGAACATGATCCAGCAGATCCGAGGTCACACAGGCGCTGTGTGTGCTGTATCGTTCTCACGCGACGGCAGCAGGCTAGTTAGCGGAAGTGACCGCACATTTCTTATATGGGACACCTCCACTGGGCAACCTCTCGGGGAAGAGTGGGAAGCACATTCAGATGAAATGCTGACAGTCTCTTACTCGCCTAACGACGAAACGATCGCAAGCGGAGGGAAGAATGGCCTGGTATGGATCTGGGATGCACAGCGAAAGTTGAAAATTGTTGAGATTAACGTCCACCCTGCTGGCGCGTCGTTTGTCACGTTCTCGCCCGATGGAACATGTCTAGCGACAGCTTGCTCAGATGGGAGCATCCGCATCTTCAATGTCCGAACCGGAACCTTGATTCTCGGCCCACTAGTGGGACATACGGAGAAGGTCTATGTGGTTACGTACAGCCCAGATGGCATGCAACTTGCGAGTGGGTCCTGTGACCACACCATCCGTACCTGGGACGCTCGAACTGGTATCTTGCTGTTGGGTCCTTTGGATGGTCACACAGGTGCAGTCTCACATGTCGAGTTTTCTCCAGATGGAAAGACGCTGCTCAGTAGTTCATTCGATGGAACTATTCGCCTTTGGGATTCGGCTACTGGGGAACTAGTTACGGGTCCATTACGACGACACTACGGTCAGGTTACCGCGAGATACGCTCCGGAAGGGGGTTATTTCGTCAGTGCTGGAGTGGATCGATCCATTCGTCTGTGGGATGCAACGACGAGGGACGTTATTTTACCACTGGTATGCCTTTGCCTCAGCATCTGTACCACAATTCACAAGCCGATCCAGATGACGGAAGTCGATCAACTCGATTATGAACTCACTGGCCCTTTCAGAGGTCATACTGCCTGGGTCAGAGGCGTCGCATACTTCCCTGATGGCATGCGTGTGGCCAGTGCGTCATCTGACGGGTCAATTCGTATATGGGACGTTCAGAGTGGTGTGTTGGTGAAGGAGCTGGCGGAATCAAACGAAGTTTTATCATTGTCAATCTCGTTCGACGGGAAGAGATTGGTTAGTGGAGGATTCCGTTCCATAACGATGTGGGACTGCATAACGTGGCAAGTCGCGCTCCATGTTCCCGAAGGACATTTTCATTGGGTATGGAGCGTGGCCTTTTCGCCAGATGCTAGTCTCATTGCTACGGCGGGACGACACGGCGAGCTTTTCATCTGGAACTCACACACGGGCGATCACGTCAAGACGATGGCTGGCCACGATCCCGTTATGGAAGTTAGGACTGTTGCTTTTTCACCAGATGGGAAACGCATTACCAGTGGCTCACAGGATTGCACCGTACGCATCTGGGATGTCCACAATGCCGAAGCTGTTGCCTTGCCGTTCGAGGGTCACAGTGGTGCTGTTACTTGTGTGGCTTTTTCGCCGGACGGCGAGACTATTGCCAGTGTCTCCGTGGATGCCACACTGCGCGTTTGGCCCATAGAGCTGGGCAATGTGAGCCTTGCGCCTATGCAACACAATTCGCGCATCCATGCAGTTGCATATTCGCCAGACGGGAAGACCATCTGCACCGGTACTGACGACGGCACCATATCCTTGTGGCATGCCACTACCAGAGAATTAATACTTGGTCCCCTCCAAGGGCACAAGAACAGAGTGTCATCCATTGCTTTCTCGCCAGATGGAAAGCGTATTCTCACCGGCTCACACGACCAGACCCTCAACGTCTGGGATTCCACTACTGGGGAGATAATCCTGTGGGATGACGAATTCTGTGCTAGCACTGACACGCGCGGACAGGAATCGACCCGTATGGAAGAAGATGTGAGTATCCACATGATTCTCACACCACAGAGTGTTAACAATTGTCTGCATCTTGAAGGGCAACCCGGATGCTCTGTTGGATGTGGGTAGCTGATTGTTGGTTGGTACCGGTGCTCGCTGACGTGCCCCATCAATTAGCTGCCTGCTGTGCCAGTTCCCAGTATGGCGCTCCAAGCAGGCTTAGCGGGGGGTGTAACAGACCCGTTGGCTGTGAGTCATCTATATTGTTGTTCCCCACAGCAAGCTCATATTTTCTTAGTTCCTAGCAACTTCCAGGCCACCTTCCGCCGAGCAATCCAAACCTCTGAGTCGCCTCGCGAGACCTTGGTCTCTCTCCCGAATTCCCCGACCTTGGCTCCCCAGACGGGCATCACAGAGTCCTCTGGAGGACATTGCACTAGGTCCCCTTGTCGATGTATGTCAACCCATTTCACGATCGTAGTGGTCACGCCCTAGTTGAATATGTTCTCACATGTCCTGCTGCCCATGCAGTTCTCAAGTACTACCGGCCCACTCCCACAGGATTCGGCTAACCCTCCTTCTCTTTTGTTCAGAGTTCGTGCTCTCGTCCGGCGTTTGTGGGCCGCCCCGCCGGAAGATGATGACGCAGCCATCGAGAGAAGCCACTGGCCCAAAGTTACGCGCGTGGCGTTTGGGCAGCTGAGATCAGTGAGTTTGTGCTAGTGCCCCTTCTTTCTATCATTACTCTTCAGATATTCGTTCGCCTATGCTTCATTCAGTTTTACTTAATCTAGACGACGCGGGCTTGACTACTGACTTCCGACACTGCAGCTTTTCGCAATCGCGCGGACGACACCACCCCGCCCAAATATACCAATAGATTTCTCAGACGACGAGGCAACGGTCGCTGCCACTGATCGGCCACATACACATGAGTCAGGGGACGACTCAGGTGCTGTATCTGGCCAAGGGACCGACGTCAGCACGGGGCAGTCACAGCCCGACACATCGGCTGCTCCACCAGCGACACAATCACAGATCGAAACCATCCCGCAAGGAGCCCCAACAACGTCACCCGTGCATGCCCATCCCAGTGCCCCGACACAAATCCAAAATGTCCCGGGCACTGACTCCGACGACTTGCACGAGGCGAAACATTACTGGTGCTGTTGAATTGAATATGCCGACGCCGACGCCGACGCCAGCGACCTGACACTGGAGGCATTATCCTTGGATAGACATTCTTTATTACTACCTGTGCCTCTCTTGTTGCGTGACCCGCACTTGAACTAGCCCACCGTATTTTGTTTCATCTCGTCATGTCTGCCTCTGTTAACCCTTTGTACGATTGTGCAGATCATGGGCATCCAGCTATTCTTTGAATGACGTCTGCCAGTGTTACATACATACATTTCTTACATGACTCACTGTTCTAGCAAGGGACATTCTTATCCATGCTGAAATCGCGGTTATGACAGTCCGTCAAATCCATGAATTCCCTCATAGTCCACTCGGCACGCAGAAGCTCTTAGTTAAGCACAGGATAGCCCAGCGGGATAGCGGACAGAGGGTAGATACAGAACAATGCGCCATGAATGATCGAAAATGGTCTGAACGCCACGATGTCGGTTGTAACATCTATCAGTGGTGCAGCTAGTGAAGGCCACAGTAGGCCATAGGACGTGCGCGTGATCATTGGAAGAAAGAATCGATGAGCAACTTGAGGGTGAATGAGTAATCAAGACGCGAGCAGGTCGGACTGCATGCAAACAAAGGATTGAAGACAAGTGGCATTGTGTGATCGGTGGAATTTGGCCACAGTCTGCTGCAGGGCAGTACTAGTAGCTAGCGCAGTTGGTGGTGTTGGAATATTCAAACGTACTGCAACTGTTTGTCCGAGATGACTTCGGATGCCTCACCAAAACAGCTCGAAAGTTCTCGTGACCACGTAAATGCGAACGATGGCACTAGCAATGCAATATCGTCCGCAGTTCAAGTTCGAAAAGACGATGATCCCTGTAGCATACGCAGGCTAGAACAAGGAGTGTATTACCCCCGCCGAAAGCGTTTGGTCAAACTATATGCCGCTTACGTCTTGCTGAGAAGACCCCGATGGAGCGACTATGGAATGTGCTCCGTATCTCATCTTTGTTTCCAACTTCGGCGTATTACCGTGTCACCTGCGCTCATGCTGGCTTAGAGCCCCAGACAACTTGGCAAATGGAGTCAATCCACAATCATTAGGGGTGAACGGCTGCATTGATCTCGGGTTGCAACATGGCTTACTAGCTATCTGCACCAAATGGACTGCGGGAAGCAGATGACATCGTGAATCGTGTTAATTATGAATGGAGTGACGATGTGCAAGGTCATTCATACGTCGTAGCACCCCAACGCCTCAGGAAGTAGGCTGCGATTTCAGTGCTTAGCTTAACCTTCTTGGTCGTTGTATCCCCAAGGTCTTCGAACGGTGACGTAACCACTTTCTACCACACTATTACTGTCCAACTCGATACCATGTCTATCGCGATATGTCACTCAACATCCGAGCGCAACAAAAAGTACACAACTCACATTGTTCTGAGGTGTGTACAAATATCCACCAGGAGCAGCTGGTTACCCACCCGACGTTGACATAACGCGCAGTGGTACGTGGTGGAAAAATCACCCCGAATGGACGTGAGCACGACGTACAAAATGTTGGGTTTTCGGCATGTAGCTCTCATCGTTGCAGTACCACATGGTCTCCTCGCGTTTCTGATCATGTTTCCACTCCCCATTGCTGCGACGGCGATCGTCCTGGACGTGCAACATCTAGTGGACTGTTCCAAGTCTATCATTGTGAACGAACAAGCAAGCTTACGGCGGTTCTCCAAGACATTTTCGTGGTCGTGTAGGGACAATAATTGCACCTCAAACGGATGTCTCGCTTATCCATATCTTCAACTGTTGCTGTCTGAGGGTCCATGCCACATGCACGAATCACATGGGCCGCCCCCGTGAAAAGCTGCACAAGAGGATATTCTCCACGCGCATCCATGAGGGACCATGGCCGACCAGGCATCACCCGAGAGGCCACGGAGTCGCTGTAGCAGCGATTGAAAACCCACCAATCCAGGAGGTCGATGGACACCACTAGGTCATGATGCCATAGATCTTTGAAGACGGCACTCGCCAGCTTCAGGCGTTCTGCAGGCTCGAGCTTTCCAATGCTGAAGTCGTCTTCGGCGACGCCACTAGTCGAGGAGTCACCAGGAACGACGACAAGAGCCGCAAGCTGTGCATCAACACCTGCCCGCCATTCTTGGGCGAGAGTCGGAATCTGTTCGAACGCGGGCTTGAAGGTCTCTGCATTTACCTCTGTTCCTTCAGGGAGCTTGATGATCGCGTCGAAGGCCGCGAAGTGAGCTACATCAACAACATCTGGAAGCAGGTCAACGGTTGCACCTGGAGGTGCCGGTTGTCGAACGTAAGCGTCGTATAGCTCGACCAGAATCTTTCGGCGAGGATTGTATACTTCTGTTTCCAGCTTGCGTATCCTAAAATTATCCATCGTCTTCACGAACCGGCCACGGACGCGTGCCCATTCTGTGGAGATGGATGTCGGATTCTATTAGAATCCGGTGGTCGGGAGAAAGTTACCTCGGTCTGTCAGAGCCTTGGTGGTGTTAAAATCGGATCGACGGGCATCTTCGATAGGGCCAGTACCAAAATAGTCGAGCTCCGACGTGTATCCAAGGTCCTTTAGGCGAGTAAATATGCTATTGAAACATATCCGTGAGACTGCAAATGTTCCCTGAACCAACGGTGGTGTCACCTTTCTGCTCGCGGAAGCTTTGCTTTTCTTCGCTCATCGTTACGTGCTTGCAACATGTCTTTATGCCACGCTTCACATTCGGACGCGTGCTGCGAAGGGATCAACAGGAAACTAAACAGTGGATCGCAAAGAGCGAACCTTGTCAATAGCGCAAACTTGAAGGCGTCTGTCCGCTAGAAATTCATCACGCTTATCTTGTGGAATCTCTTTATACTCCTTTTGAAATGCTTCCAATTGTTCAATATCCACAAAGTAGGTATGTCCCGCGCCTGCAAATTTATCGGCACAAGAGTCTGAGCTTTCAAAACCTTAACATACTTCTCATAATCTTCAGGAGTTCTTCTGGTACTAACCCACCATGGTGTACCGGATTGGCGCACATTGAACGGGTGGCTAAGCTATTGCAAGAATGAGTACGACGAATTATCCTAAATATACGACCTACCGTGCTTCTCTGCATGACCGGCAGTACCTACGGCGCAGCCGCCAGTGAATGGTCGGTACAACATTCTCGCAGCGCTACGGCAAGATCAAAAAACGTGTTGGATGAGGCAGGTCCATAGCACTCACGTGGCAATGGGGATAAAATGCAAGATAAGCATATTGAGGTTCGCTCAAATCAGGTGGACAGACAGGTAGGCCTTCAATGCGACCTAGGGAAGTTTTCCACACGAACGTCGAGGATCTTTGCATCAAGAGCTGGCGGAACGCTTTGGTCGTGCATGCAAGATTCAGTAGGTCCATAGGATGCAGAAAACTGAGAATCTACGAGGGATGTAAGAAACACGTTGCAACGAAGAACAAAACGTAAGGACTTGGAATAAGACGTCGAGATTGAGTGCGGGTAACATTTTGAGCCTGCCGCGCCGCGACTTCTGGGACGACTGTGTAGCCTGCCTACGCTTTCCTTGGGGATCCATTGAACGTTTTACCTGGACCTGGTCGTCTGAGTCCCCATTCTGCGGCGACGTAGTAGCTTTAGACTGCGTGGTGTAGGTGCCAGTACTCGTGGTGGCCTGTTGCGCACCATAAGTCTGGGGTTTGTTCGTCATCGACCGCGTCTGCACCGTTCTTTGAGCAGAATGGAATAGATGGCTAAAAGTTGAATGACAATAAAACTTACGATGCTGTCCTGTAAGTCGTGTAGGCCCTTCAGTGAGTCACTCAGAAACCCCAGTTAGCACCGCTTTTGCTGACTAAGCAATTGCGAACGCCACACGCACTCTTACTTTCGCCATTCTTGGCTGGCTGATTTGGTGGCATGAACCTTGTTTCAGAGGGATATCCGAACATCGCAGAATCTCCTCCATCCGTTCGGAGGTATCGGAATCTCACTCCCTAGTATCTAGCCGACACTTAGTTGGTAGTCATCCTAAACAGCCCTGGAAGGGCGGTGGTCGGGGTAGCGGCAGCCCCCTGACGAGAGCTTCTGCATTTCGAAACCGCCGTCCTACTCCACCTCTGCCCAAAACATCCTGGCCCCTATATTTGGAGAGGGACGGCAGATGAGGTACTCAAGTGGATAATCAGTCCAGCTACACCTTCTTATTCACAGCCTTAGCGCTGCGTGCTCGTTGCTCGCACTCAGCCCGGCCAACCGGTTCAACTCCAACCTATTCCAACACCGTCGTCGCGTGACAAGAAAGCTGGCTGCCGATACATCCCGTCACCACGGCACACCTGTTGTGAAAATGTAGTGCTGTCGTTCCTGTGTCCGGAACGACGTCGCGAAAGTGGGGAAACGCTGCGGAAGCAAGTCAGTCAACTATTTTCTACGGGCCAATATGACACTCCTGCGAGAGTATGACTTCAAATTCAGTGATGGCGTGGCGTCAAGATGACAGAGTCTCAAAGTCTCATGCTTCGACCGTTTCGTGAGCTCAGGCCGCAAACAGGTGTAAGAATGGATTGAGGAGTTCCTGACATGCTTGTGGAGGGATGTCGGGAAAACGTAGCAAAGCTGGAACAATCTGCAATAGGGTGAATGGCTGCATGGATCTCGGATTGTAACATAGCTTACTAGCTACTTACTAGTATCTGAAGCAAGTAGACTCCGAGTATGTACCTATCTGTGCTTTTAGCTTGGTCTCCTCGTTCGTTCTTCTCCACTGCGCTGATTTGCGGAAGACAAAACGAACGAGTTGAAGTTGCCACATGAGGCTTCTACTGGCATATACCTTCGCAAATTCACTGGTGAATTAGCGAACTGGCCCCCCTCACTACGATATCTTCCAAGGTCTTCGAACAATGACATGACCACTCTCTACTACACTGTTCCTGTCCAGCTCGATACCATGTCTACGTGATATATTACTCAACATTGAGCGCAACAAAAAGTATGCAACTCACATTTTTCTGAGGTGTGTACAAATATCTGACGGGCGCAGGTTGTTACCCACCCGACGTTGACATAACGCGCAGTGGTACGTGGGGGGAAAATCACCCTGATGTTGGATGGGAGCCCGTAGTAAATCCTGGGTTTTCGGCATATAGGTCTCGTCGTTGCAGTACCACATGGTCTCCTCGCGTTTCGGATCATCCCTCCACTCGCGATCATTGCGATGGCCCTGGACGTGCAACATCTAGTAGACTGTTGATCTAAGTGTATCACCGTGAATGAACAGCAAGCTTACAGCGGTTCTCCACGTC
The DNA here is from genome assembly GCA_014904935.1 of Melanogaster broomeanus. Lineage (NCBI taxonomy): Eukaryota > Fungi > Basidiomycota > Agaricomycetes > Boletales > Melanogastraceae > Melanogaster > Melanogaster broomeanus. Next base: position 55,703 of record MU123785.1, on the reverse strand, counting down.
ATTTTCGTGGTCTTGTTGGGACAATAATTACACCCCAAACGGATGTCTCGCGCATCCATATCTTCGACTGTTGCTGTCCGGGGGTCCATACCACATGCACGAACCACATGGGCCGCCCCCGTGAAAAACTCGACAAGAGGATATCTTCCACGCTTACCCGTGAGCGACCATGGCCGACCACGGATCACCCGAGAGGCAGTGGAGTCGTTGTAGCAGGAATTGAAAACCCGCCGATCCAGGAGGTCGATGGACACCACTAAGACATGTAATCGATCTTTGAAGACGGCGCTAGCCAGCTTCAGGCGTTCTGCAGGTTTGAGCTTTCCATCGCTGAAGTCGTCTTCGGCAAAGACACCATTAGTCGAGGAGTCATCAGGAATGACGACAAGAGCCGCAAGCTGTGCATCGACGTCTGCCCGCCATTCTTGGACCAGAGTCGGGATCTGTTCGAAGGCGGGCTTAAACGTCTCTCCATTTACCTCTGTTCCCTCAGGGAGTTTGATGATCGCGTCGAAGGCCGCGAAATGGGCCAAATCAACAACATCTGGAAGCAGGTCAACAGTTGCACCTGGAGGTGCCGGTTGTCGGACGTAAGCGTCATATAGCTCAACCAAAAGTTGTCGGCGGGGATTGTATACTGCTTTTTCTAGCCTGCGTGTCCTATAGTCATTCATCGTCGTCACAAACTGGCCACGGACGTGAACCCATTCTGTGGAGCGGGATGTCGGGTTCTATTACAATCGGGTGGTCGGGAGAAAAAGTTACCTTGGTCTGTAAGAGCCTTGGTGCTGTTGAAAATGGATCGATGGGCGTCTTTGACGGGGTCAGTGCCAAAATAGTCGAGCTCCGACGTGTATCCAAGGTTCTTTAGGCGGTTAAATAGGCTATTGAACATATCCATGAGACTCCGAACGTTCCCTGAAGCAATGGAGTGGTCCCACCTTTCTGCACGCGCAAGCTTTGCTTTTCCTTGCTCATCTTTATGTGCTTGCACCATGTCCTCATACCACAGCACACATTTTGAGGCGTGCTGCAAAGCGATCAACAGGAAGCTAAACAGTGGATCACAAAGAGCGAAAACCTCATTAATAGAGCGAACTTGAAAGCGTCTGTCCGCTAGAAATTGATCACGCCTATCTTGTGGAACCTCTTTGTACTCCTTTTCAAACGATTCATATTGTTCAATATCCACCAAGCGGGTATATCCATTGCCTGCAAATTTATAAGCACAAGAGTCTGAGCCTGTCAGAAAATACCTTGACAAACTTGGCACAACCGTCAGGAATTCTTCTGGTACTAACCCACCAAGGTGCACCGGATTGTCACACGTTACACGGGGGCGTAAGCTATTGCAAAATGAGTACGACGGATTGTCCTGAATACACGACTTACCGTGCCCTTCTACATGACGAGCAGTACCTAAGGCGCAACCGCCAGTGAATGGTCGGTACAACATTCCCGCAGTGCTACGGCAAGATCAAAAAACGTGTCGGATGAGGCAGCTCCATAGCACTCACGTGGCAATGGGGATAAAATGCAAGATAAGCATATTGAGGTTCATTCAGATCAGGTGGACAGGCAGGTAGGCCTTCAACACGACCTAGTGCAGCCTTCCACACGAACGCCGAGGATTTCGCATCAAGAGCTGGCGGAATGCTTTGGTGGTGCGTGCAAGATTCAGTAGGTCCATGGGATGGAGAAAACCGAGAATCTATGAGGGATGTAAGAAACACGTCGCGACACAGCAAGGACATAATAAGGACATGGAATAAGACGTCGAGATTGAGTTCGGGAAACATTTCAAGCCCGCCACGCCGTGACTCCTGGGACGACTGTGTAGCCCGCCTATGCTTTCCTTGGGTGTCCTTTGAACGCTGTTTCGCTGGGACCTGGACCTGGACTAATCCGAGTCCCCATCCTGCAGCGATGTACTAGATTTATACTGCGTGGCGTAGGTGCCAGCACTCATAGTGGCCTTTTGCGCACCAGGTCCACGAGTCGGGAGTTTTTCGTCGTCGACCGCGTCTGCACTGTTCCATGGCGTAAATAAATTATGTAAGACTTCGCAGTAACAATGTGCCAACTTATACCTTTTTATTTCTTACGACATGATAAGCTTGGATTACTGCAGTGTATATTATGTACGTGGTATATTACTGAACACTTCGAAGAGTCGAAGGATAAATGAGGGCTCTCGCTATCACCAAACGTCTGACAAAACTGCAGATATTACATGAATGGATCAAAGTCGAGACACATCATGCATATACACCTACGCAAACTCGCTGGTGGACGTGAACTAGCCTCCTCACTCTCCCTCACTACAATGTCTTCCAAGGTCTTCGAACGATGACGTGACCACTTCCTCCTACACCGTTACTGTCCACCTCGATACCATGTCTACGCGATATATCACTCAGCATTGAGCGCAACAAAAAGTATGCAACTCACATTGTTCTGAGGTGTGCACATATATCCGACCAGTGGAAGTTGTCACCCACCCGACGTTGACATAGCGCGCAGTAGTACCTCAGATAATAGTGATCGTAATCCCGATGTCTGATGCGAGCCCGTACTAAATGTGGGGTTTTCGGCATGTAGCTCTCATCGTTGCAGTACCACATGGTCTCCTCGCGTTTCGGGTCATCCCTCCACTCACGATAATTGCGATGGCCCTGGACGTGTAATATCTAGTGGACTGTTGATCCAAGTGTATCATTGTGAATGAACAAGCAAGCTTACAGCGGTTCTCCAATTCATTTTCGGGGTTTTGTGAGGACAATAATTGCACCCCAAACGGATGTCTCGCTTATCCATATCCTCAACTGTTGCTGTCCGAGGGTCCATACCACATGCACGAACCACATGGGCCGCCCCGTGAAACACTTCACAAGAGGCCCGAAGTCATCCATCAGCGACCATGGTCGACCGGGGATCACCCGAGAGGCAATGGAGTCGTTGAAGCAGCGATTGAAAACCCACTGATTCAGGAGGTCGATGGTCATCATTAGATCATCTGATCGATCTTCGAAGACGGCACTAGCCAGCTTCAGGCGTTCTGCAGGCTTGAGCTTTCCATCGCTGAAGTCGTCTTCGGCGACACCACTGGTCGAGAAGTAGTCAGGAATGACGACAAGAGCGGCAAGCTGTGCATCGACGTCTGCCCGCCATTCTTGGGCCAGAGTCGGAATCTGTTCAAAAGCGGGCTTGAAGGTCTCTGCATTTACCGTTGTTCCCTCAGGGAGCTTGATGATCGCGTCGAAGGCCGCGAAATGAACTAAATCAACAACGTCAGGAAGTAAATCAACGATTGCACTTGAAGGTGCCGGTTGTCGGACGTAAGCATTGTATAGCTCGACGAAAAGCTTTCGGCGGGGATTGTATACTGCGGTTTCCAGCCTGCGTATCCTATAGTCATTCATCGTCGTCTCGAACTGCTGACGGACGTAAACCCATTCTGTGGAGATGAATGTGGGATTCAATTATAATCAGTGGTCGGAGAGAAAGTTACCTTGGTCTGTCAGAGCCTTGGTGCTGTTGAAAATGGATCGATGGGCGTTTTCGATGGGGCCATACCAAAATAGTTGAGCTCCGACGTGTATCCAAGATCCTTTAGGCGAGTAAATATACTATTGAAACATATTCATGAGACTTCGGACGTTCCCTGAAGCAACGGAGTGATCTCACTTTTTTGCTCGCGCAAGCTTTGCTTTTCCTAGCTCATCTTTACGTGCTTGCAGTATGTCCTTATGCCACACCTCACATTTTGGATGCATGCTGCGAAGGGATCAACAGGAAGCTAAATAGTGGATCACAAAGAGCGGACCTCATTGATAGCCCAAACTTGACGCCGTCTGTCCGCTAGAAATTCATCACGCCTATCTTGTGGAAACCTCTTTGTACTCCTTTTCAAAGGCTGCCAATTGTCTAATATCCACAAAGCGGGTATATCCCCTTCCTGCAAACCTTTCAGCACAAGAGTCTGAACCTTTCAGAAAATAACTTGACATACTTGCCACAATCGTCAGGAATTCTTCCGGTATTAATCCACCAAGATGTACCGGATGGGCACATATTAGACGGGGGCATAAGCTATTGCAAAAATGAGTGCGACAGATTATCCTGAATATACGCCCTACCTTGTTTTTCTACATGACGGGCAGTACCGAAGGCGCAACCTCCAGTGAATGGTCGGTACAACATTCCCGCAGTGCTGTGACAAGATCAAAAAAGGTGTTGGATCAAGCAGCTCCGTAGCACTCACGTGGCAATGGGGATAAAATGCAAGGTAAGCATATTGAGGTTCGTTCAGATCAGGTGGACAGACAGGTAGGCCTTCAACGCGACCTAGTGCAGCCTTCCACACGAACGCCGAGGATTTTCGCATCAAGAGCTGGCGGAACGATTTGGTGGTGCGTGCAAGATTCAGTAGGTCCATGGGATGGAGAAAACCGAGAATCTATTAGGGATGTAAGAAACACGTCGCGACACAGCAAGGACGTAATAAGGACTTGGAATAAGACGTCGAGATTGAGCTCGGGCAACATTTCAAGCCTGCCGGGCCGTGACTTCTGGGACGACTGTGCAGCCCGCCTATGCTTTTCTTGGGTGCCCTTTGAATGCTTTTTCGCTGGGACCTGGACAACCGGGTCGTCTGAGTCCCCATCCTGCGGCGACGCACTAGCTTTAGACCCCGCGGTGTAGGTTCCAGTACTCGTGGTGGCCTTTTGCGCACCACGAGTCTGGAGTTTCTTCGTCGTCGACCGCGTCTGCACCATTTCTTTGAGAGGAATAGGCTGAAACGCGTCGAGAGGCGGCCTCTGTTCCAGGGTAAGCGCTTACATAAGCTTGGATCTGGATTACATGGTATGTAACTGCAGTGTAATATATTTTAACTATTACAGTACAATGCATATGGACAGTTCCTGGCAGTTGCAACGTACCACTAGCACCTGCCGCTGCTGAGAAATCTGGAGGCTGCGGCCTTGTATATATAAAGGCTCATGCCACCCCCCAGCATTACTACATACCTTTCACCTAACCTGTCCATCTAACAATGCGCACCTTGGTCGGTTATCAACGAGAACTTCTTCCCTGGAGACACCAAGTACAGCTCCAATTGTATGCTGGACCTGTCTGGTAAGGTCACCGGTGGCACCACAGGGATCGGGAAAGAGACTCCAAGGACGAGTCACATTGCGCGTCCTGCTTTGATGCCAACCAGAGCTCGTGGTCCCGCGTTCTTTCTATTGGCGTCACGGCTGAGACTCGCGTTACTTCCGAGTCACAGGTCTTACTCTCGAAGAATGCCAAAGTTTGGATCCAGCCCGTGACAAGTCCAAAGGCGAGGCAACCGTTAGACATCCGAAAAAAAGCACCACTGGGCACGACGCACACCTGCTCCTCATGGAGCTTGCGAACCTGGAGAGCACCAAAGCCACAGCCGAGGAATTTCTCAGATGTGTCTTCTCTTTTCTCTCTGTCTGCGATCTCTGAGAAGCTGATGCCACGGCTAGCCAGGAAATGCGTATCAACGTTCTCTTTAACAATGCATAAGTTTCGCTTCATCGTCCCCTGTCGGGAGTGTTGACGCATCCGCCACAAGTGGAGTAATGTCGAGCAGCTCACTGAAGACGGTTATGACCTTCAATTCGGGACAAGCGTCCTCGATCATTTCTATGTCACCAAACTTATTCTTCCTCTCTTTTTCTCTACCGCAAAATCGGCACCGGATGGTATTGCTCGAGTTGTAAACACGGATTCGAATGGTTATAGGTTCAAAAAGCTCAAATTCGACACATGGAGGGATAGACCTGCACGGAGAAAGCGATCGGAGTTTTCGCTGTATGGACAAAGCAAGGCAGTCAGCTCACCTTCCAACCCGCGCCGCTGCGTCAACTAATTGATATGTCGGTTTGTTCAGGGCAACATCATTTTCTCTGCCGAGTTGAAATGATGGTGTACGATCTGATCTGACTCAACCAGTGAGCTGGCAGTTGCTGAACATCGCGACCCCACTACGTGAACCAAGGCAACTATCCTCTGCCACATCAGAATTGCTTCACAGCATCAATGAGATGCCAATTGCATGGTCACTGCCCGTTTGCAGCCAGGTATTCTCTGGCCCTTTAAGTCCCTTCTGATACGAGTTTCGCCCCTTTCCCAGGTTTCTCTGCGATCGCCTAGGTACTATTGCTAGCATCCGTTATAACCATACCTCGCTCACTCACTACTTTGCATCTAGTCTCGCATCGGTGCTGACGAGCAATGGCCCCAATTTCCGGTCAGCATCTCAGGTATTCACTGCTAGTCGGTCCATGGACGTGTCCAAGGAAGACGAACCTGTGCTCTTTGAAGGGCATACAAGCCTATCTACACGGTCGCCTACTCTCCTGGCGGCAACCAAATCGCCACTGGAGCACAGAACGGATTCGCTATAATTTGGCACTCAGAGACGGGAAACTTGCTCCTGCAGCTCCGAGGTCACACCAAGGCTGTGTATGCTGTGTGCTTCTCACCCAATGGTAGCAGGCTAGTCAGTGGAAGCTCGGACCACACGCTTTGCATATGGAACGACTGGGGAACCCATAGGTGACAAGTGGGAAGCACATTCGGATTTGGTGGCCGCGGTCACTTACTCGCCTGACGGCAGAACGATCGCAAGCGGAGGGACGAATGGCTGGGTACGGATCTGCGATGCACAGCGAAAGATGACGATCGTCGAGATTACTGGCTATGGTGCGTATCCCGTTCTCATTTGGGCAGATCTCATCACATATCATCTGATCTTACCAGAGGTGGCCACTTCTCGCCCTCTCTCTGCATGTCCACTTTTCACTGGTACCCAGGCGTGAGCCGCGTGACTAGTACTTACTTAGTAGTACGTCTCAATGTCATCCTATGAGCCAGTCGCACCAACGCATTCAACTTGACTCGGACGTTGGAGTCAAGATGGTGAACTTCTCGACCTAAAACTCTGCCGCTTCACAGCATTAACGTGGCGCCGATTGCATGGCCATTGCCCGTTTGCAGGAAGGCATTCGCTAGCTGCGCGTGTAAGTCCCGTCTGGTGCAAGTTTCGCGCTTTTCCCAGGTTTCTGTGCGACCACCCAGGTACAATCGCTAGTATCCGTTACAAACATATCGTGGCTGCTCACTACGTTGCATCGAATCCCGCATCGATGCTGACGACCAATACCCCCAGTTCCTGCTCAACATCTACGGTATCCACTCCTCGTCGATCGATGGAGGTGCCCAACGAAGACAATCCTGCGCCCTTCGAAGGTGATACAGGGCCTATCCACGCAATTTCCTACTTTCCGCAAACGAATTGCCAGGCATTCCATGTTCCCGAAGCACATTCGCGTTGAGTATACAGTTGCGTTTCACCAGATACCAGCCTCGTTGCTTCAGTGGGACAATGCAGCGAGCTTTTCATCTGGAACTCACACACGGGCGAACATGTCAAGACGGGGTCTGGCCACAGCCTTACTTTGGAAGTTTGGACTGTTGCTTCAAGAAGGGGATAGGTGGGGGATAGAGACCTTGATCAGTTGAGTGGCCCTGTCGAAGAACGACGTCGGGAAAACTTGGCGAAGCTGGAACCAATCCACAATGGGGTGAACGGCTGCATTGATCTCGGTTCGTAAACATAGCTTGCCAGCTATCTGCAGCAAGTGAAATTCGAGTAGCAGATGCACATCATGAATCGCGTCAATTATGAATGGAGCAACGATGCGTAGGGTCATTCGCATGTCCTGGCACCCCAACGTCTCAGCCAGCAAGCTGTGTGATTCAGGTTTTGCCAATACCAATCTGTGCTTAGCTTAGTCACCTCGTTTGCTCTTTCTCCACGATTTATGGAACACAAAATGAACGAGTTGCCTGAAGACTCTACTGCATTATCATGCATATATACCTATGCAAGTTCGCTAGGAAATACAACCCCCCCCCCTTCCCTCACTACGATATCTTCCAAGGTCTTCGAACGGTGAGGTGACCATTTCCCATTATAATGTTGCTGTTCATCTCGATACCATGTCTATGCGATATATCACTCAGCATTGAGCGCAACAAAAAGTATGCAACTCACATTGTTCTGAGGTGTGTACGAACATCCAACAACTCCAAGTTGTCACCCACCCGACTTTGACATAACGCGCAGCGGTACTTCGGAGCAAAGTAACCCCCATGTTTGATAGGAGCCTGTGCTACATCGCGGGTTTGCGGCATGTAACTGTCGTCGTTGAGGAACCACATGGTCTCCTCGCGTTTCGGATCATCCTTCCACTTGCAATCATTGCGATGGCTCTGGACGTGCAAAATCTAGTGGAGCGTTGATTCAAGTGTATCATTGTGAACGAATAGGCCAGCTTACAGCGGTTCTCCACGTCATTTTCATGCTCTTGTTACTGCAATAATTGCACCCCAGACGGATGTCTCGCTTATCCATATCTTCGACTGTTGCTGTCTGAGGGTCCATACCACATGCACGAACCACATGGGGTGCCCCTGTGAAAAATGCAACAAGAGGATAGTTTCCACGCTCATCCATAAGCGACCACGGCCGACCACGGATCACCCGAGAGGCGATGGAATCGTTGTAGCAGCGATTGAAAATCCGCTGATCCAGGAGGTCGATGGACACCATTAGGTTATCTGATCTATCTTCGAAGACGGTGCTAGCCAGCTTCAGGCGTTCTGCAGGCTCGAGCTTTCCATCGCTGAAGTCGTCTTCGGCGACACCACTAGTCGAGGAGTCACCAGGAATGACAACAAGAGCCGCAAGCTGTGCATCGACACCAGCCCGCCATTCTTGAACCAGAGTCGGGATCTGTTCGAAAGCGGGCCTAAAGGTCCCCGCATTTACCTCTGTTCCTTCAGGAAGCTTGATGATCGCGTCGAAGGCCGCGAAATCAGCCAAATCAACTACGTCTGGAAGGAGGTCAACGGTTGCACCTGGAGGTGCCGGTTGTCGGACGTAAGCGTTGTATAGTTCGACCAAAAGCTTTCGGCGGGGATTGTATACTGCTTTTTCCAGCCTGCGTATCCTATAATCATTCATCGTCCTTTCGAACCGCTGACGGACGCAGACCCATTCTGTTGAGCTGGATGTCAGATTGTACTAGAATCAGGTTGTCGAAAGAAAATTACCTTGCTCTGTCAGAGCCTTAGTGCTGCTGAAAATGGATTGATGGGAGTCTTCGATGCGGTCGGTACCAGAATAGTCGACGTCCAACGTGTATCCAAGATTCTTTAGGCGAGTAAATGAGCTATTGAAACATATCCATGAGGCTTCGAGTGTTTCCTGAAGCAAGGCAGTGATCTCACCTGTCTGTTCCTAGGAGCCTTCCATTTCCTCGCTCACGAGCTTGCATCATGACCTCATGCCACGTCTCACATTCGGACGCGTGCTGAAAAGGGATCAACAGGAAGCTAACCAGTGGATCGCAAAGAGCGAACCTTGTCGATAGCGTGAACTAGAAGCTGTCTGTCTGCCAGAAATTGATTACGCCTATGCTGTGGAACCTCGCTGTACTCCTTGTCAAATACATCCCATTGTTCAACGTCTACATAGTAAGTATTCCTGTGTCCTGCAAATGTATCAGCACAACGGTCTGACCCTTTCAGAATACCTTGACATACTTGCCACAACCTTCAGGAATTCTGCTGGTACCAACTCACCGCCGTGCACTCGATTGGCATACGTTTTGCGGGGGCGCAAGCTATTGCAAAATCTGCACGATGGGAGCGCGATTAACGGAATACGACCTACCGTGCTCTTCTACATGACGGGCAGTACCTACGGCGCAATCTCCAGAGAACGGTCAGTACAACTTCCCCGCAGTGCTACAGCAAGATCAAAACATGTGTTGAATGAAGCGGCTGCATAGCACTCACGTGGCAATGGGGATCAAATGCAAGGTAAACATATTGAGGTTCATTCAAATCAGGTGGACAGGTAGGTAGGCCTTCAACGCGACCTAGTGCAGTCTTCCACACGCACGCCGAGGATTTTCGCATCAAGAGCTGGCGAAACACTTTGGCCGAGCGTGCAAAATTCAGTAGGTCCATGGGATGCACAAAGTCGAATATCTATGAGGGATGTAAGAAACACGTCGCGACGAAGAAAAAAACACAATGACTTGGAAGAAAACGTCGAGATTGAGTTCGGGTAACATTTCGAGACTGCCGCGTCGTGACTCCTGAGACGACTGTGTAGCCCGCCTATGCTTTCCTTGGGTATCGTTTGAACGCACGGGGACCTGGATTTGGTCGTCCGAGTCCCCATCCTGCAGCGATGTACTAGCTTTATACTTCGTGGCGTAGGTGCCGGTACTCGTGGTGGCCTTCTGTGCATCACGATTCTCGAGTTTGTTCGTCGTCGACCGCGTCCACACCATTTCTTTAACAAACATGGAATAAGTATCTTCAACTTGAACTTGAAGTTCTATGTAGCTGAGGCCTCCAAACAAACCGTGATGATTACTAAGCAATATATCCTCGTTCGTTCTTTCTCCACTACACTGATTTACAAAAGACAAAAGGAATGAGTTCAAGTTGCCACACGACGCTTCTACTGGCATTATTATGCATATATACCTACACAAATTCGCTGGTGAACGCGAACCAGCCCCTCACCCTTTCTCACCACGATATCTTCCAAGGTCTTCGAAGGATGATGTGACCACTTCCTATTATATGGTCACTGTCCACCTCGATGCCATGTCTACGCGATATATCACTCAGCATTGAGCGCAACAAAAAGTACTCAACTCACATTGTTCTGAGGTGTGTACAAATATCCGACGACGAGTGCAAACGGTCACCCACCCGACGTTGACATAACGCGCAGTGGTACGTAGAGGAAAAATCACCCCAATGTTGGATGGGAGGCCGTACTAAATCCTGGGATTTCGGCATGTAGCTCTCGTCGTTGCAGTACCACATGGTCTCCTCGCGTTTCGGATCATCCCTCCACTCACGATCATTGCGATGGCCCTGGACGTGTAACATCTAGTGGACTGTTGATCCAAGTCTATCATTGTGAATGAACATGCAAGCTTACAGCGGTTCTCCAATTCATTTTCTGGGTGTTGGAGGGACAATAATTACACCCCAAACGGATGGTTCGCTTATCCATATCTTCGACTGTTGCTGTCCGGGGGTCCATGCCACATGCACGAACCACATGGGCAGCCCCGTGAAAAACTCGACAAGAGGATATCTTCCACGCTCATCCATGAGCGACCATGGCCGACCAGAGAGCACCGAAGTTGCACCGAAGTCGCTGTAGCGGCGATTGAAGATCAACGTATCCAGGAGGTCGATGGAAACCACTAGGTGATGCAATCGATCTTTGAAGACGGCACTGGCCAGCTTCAGGCGTTCTGCAGGCTCGAGCTTTCCAGTGCTGAAGTCGTCCTCGGCGACAGTCGAGGAGTCACCAGGAATGACGACAAGAGCCGCAAGCTGTGCATCGACGTCTGCCCGCCATTCTTGGACCAGAGTCCGGATCTGTTCGAATGCGGGCTTGAAGGTCTCTGCATTTACCTCTGTTTCCTCAGGGAGCTTGATGATCGCGTCGAAGGCCGCGAAACCAGCCAAATCAACTACGTCTGGAAGGAGGTCAACGGTTGCACCTGGAGGTGCCGGTTGTTGGACGTAAGCGTTGTATAGCTCAACCAAAAGCTTTCGGCGAGGATTGTATACTGTTGTTTCCAGCCTGCGTATCCTATACTTATCCATCGTCCTCACGAACTGGCAACGGACGCGAACCCATTCTGTGGAGTGGGATATCGGATTCTATTAGGATCAGGTGGTCGGGAGAAAGTTACCTTGGTCTGTCAGAGCCTTGGTGCTGTTGAAAATGGATCGATGAGCGTCTTCGATGAGGTTAGTACCAAAATAATCGAGCTCCGATGTGTATCCAAGGTTCTTTAGGCGAGTAAATATGCTATTGAAACATCCGTGAGACTGCGAACGTTCCCTGAAGCAAGGGAGTGGTCTTACCTTTCTGCTCGCGCAAGCTTTGCTTTTCCTAGCTCATCTTTACGTGCTTGCACCAGGTCCTCATGCCATGCCTCACATTTGGATGCGTGCTGCGAAGGATCAACAGGAAGCTAAACAGTGGATTACAAACAGCGAACCTCGTTGATAGCGCGAACTTGAATGCGTCTGTCCGCTAGAAATTCATCACGCCTATCTTGTGGAATCTCTTTATACTCATTTGCAAAGGCTTCCAATTGTTCAACATCCACAAAGCGGGTATATTGCTTTCCTGCAAATTTATCAGCACAAGAGTCGGAACTTTTCAGAAAATACCTTGACATACTTGCCACAACCGTCAAGAATTCTTCTGGTACTAACCCAGCAAGATGCACTGTAAAGGCACACACTGCACGAGCGCGTAAACTATTCCAAAAATGAGTGCGACGGATTATCCTGAATACACGACCTACCGTGCTCTTCTGCATGACGGGCAGTACCGAAGGCGCAACCGCCAGTGAATGGTCAGTACAACATTTCCACAGTGCTACGACAAAATGAAAAAAGGTGTTGGATCAAGCAGGTCATAGCACTCACGTGGCAATGGGGATAAAATGCAAGATAAGCATACTGAGGTTCGTTCAAATCAGGTGGACAGTCAGGTAGGCCTTCGACGCGACTTAGTGCAGTTTTCCACACGAACGCCGAGGATTTTCGCATCAAGAGCTGGCGGAACGCTTTGGTCGTACGTGCAAGATTCAGTAGGTCCATGGGGTGCATGAAACTGAGTATCTATGAGGGACGTAAGAAACGCGTCGCGAGGAAGAAAAGACATAAGGACTTGGAATAAGACGTCGAGATTGAGTTCGGGCAACATTTCGAGCCTGCCGCGCCGTGACTTGTGGGATGACTGTGTAGCCCGCCTACGCTTTTCTTCGGTGTCCGAGTCCTTTGAACGCTTTTTCGCTGGGACCTTGACCTGGTCATCCGAATCCCCATCCTGTGGCAACGTACTAGCTTTATACTTCGTGGCGGAAATCCTAGTGCTCGTGGTGGCCTTTTGCGCACCACGAGTCTGAACTTTGTTGGTCATCGACCGCGTCTGCACCATTTCTTTGAACGGAATGGAATGGGCTAAAACTTGAACTTGAACGCATCGATAGGGCCTTGGCATGCGGCTAACAAATTATGTAAGCTTCGCAGTGAAATGCCAACACTTTGGCAGCGCAAGAATCGGGAGAGAGACTGCAAGGGAGGGTCATGTTGCGCAACCTGCTTCGATGCCAACCAGAGCTCATGGTCCCGCGTTCTTTCTGTTGGCGTCCCAGCTGAGGCTCGCGTTATTTCACAGGTCTTATTCACGAGGATGGCCAAATTTTGGATAATAACCCGTGACAAATCCAAAGGGGAGGCTACTACCCTGAGAGAACTGAGCACCACCATTGGAAAAGACGCAGACCCCCTCAGGCTTATGGTCCTTGCGAACCTAAAGAGCATTAAAGCCGCTGCGAGGAATTTCTCAAGTGCGTCTTCTCTCAGGCTCTTCTCTCTGTTTGCGATCTACGAGAAGCTGATATCACGACTGACCAGTGAAGCACATATTAACGTTCTCTTTAAGTTGAACACCGCGTAAGTTCCGCTTCATCGTTCCCTGTCAGGAGTGTTAACGCATCCGTCACCAGTGGAGTAATGATTCCTCTGATTGAGCAGCTCGCTGCAGACGGTTGTAGCCTTCCATTTGGGACAAAAGTCCTCGGTCATCTCTATTTCACCAGACTTGTTCTTCCTCTCCTTTTCTCTACGCAAAGTCGGCACCAGATGGTATTTCTCGAGTTGTAAACATGGCTTCGAACGGTCATTGGCTCGGAAAGCTCAAATTCGACACATGGAGGAGTGGGCCTGCACGGAGAATGCAATCGGATTTTTCACTCTATAGACAAGGCAAGGCTGTCAGCTAATTTCCCAACCCGTGTTGCCATATAAACTAACTGGTACCTTGGTTTGTTCAAGCCAACTTTATCTTCTCTGCCGAGTGTCCACGGCGGTATGGAGATCAAGGCATCGGTGTGGGAATGCATAACGTGGCAAGTCGTACTCCATGTTCGCGAACGACCTTCGGGCTGGGTATCCAGTGTGGCATTGTCACCAGATGCCAATCTGATTGCTTCAGCGGGAGATCACGCCGAGCTTTTCAGGCCACGACCCCGCTATGCAACTTGAAACTGTTAGCTACCAGATGGGCAGCGAATTGGCAGTGACTCACGCGATCGCACCATACGCCTCTGGGACGTCCATACTGCCGAAGCTATTGCTGGACCACTCGAGGGTCACAGTGGTGGCGTTACCTGCATAGCTTTCTCGCCGAACGGCAAGACTGTTGCGAGTGCCTCGACGAATGCCACACTGCGAGTCTGGGACATAGAGCTAGGCAATGTGAGCCTTGCGCCCATCCAACACAATCCATACATCTACGCAGTTTCCTCTTCGCCAGACGGGAAGACCATTTTCTTGTGGCATGCCACTACTGGTGAATTGATCCTTGGTCCCCTCCAGGGTCACAGGAAGCTTGTCCAGTCGATTGCCTTCTCGCCAGATGGAAAGCATATTCTTACCGGCTCATTCGATCAGACCCTTAAAGTCTGGGATTTCACTACTGGGAAGATGATCAAATTTTCTGTGCGTCGCACTGGGGTGTGCTGGATTGTGTGCTACCACTGACACGCACGAACAGAATTCGATCCGCACGGAAGGAGATGTGAGTACTCGACATGATTCTCGCACCTCAGATTGTTAACGCTTGTCCGCATCTTGAAGGGCAATTTCAATGCTTTGTTGGATGTGGGTAACTGATTGCTGGTTGATACCGGTGCTCGCTGATTACCCCATCACTCAGCTGCCTGCTGTCCCTGTTCCCAGTAGGACGCCCACACCACGTTTAGCAGGGTATAACGGACCCGTTGGACGTGCGTCATCTCTGCTTTTGTTGCCCATATCAAGCTCATGCATTTTTAGTTCCTAAATTCCTCCAGGCCATCTCCGGGCCATATAAGGCCAGTTTCTTCCGCAGAGCAGTGCCAGTTACGAACGCTATTGGCGGGACTCTGGTCCCAGTTGAGAACCTTCCCTCATGGAAATTCGGATAGTATGCGACTTCCGCTGATCCCGATTCATCCAGCACCCGCTCAACGAGTGAGTCGCAACGTTTCTCGTTCGAAGCCCACACTCATTAGGCTCCGTCAGAGGATCCTTGCTGCTGGACCACCAGAAGACCCTGAAGATTGGCTGCGAGCAGCTGCGATGCCCGTGACATTTGATGATGCAGGATACAATATGCCGACGCCGGCGGTGACAACCCGACAAATCCGTGGATATACATTCTCTGTTACAGTCTCTGCCTGCCTTGTTGCCATGATCCCAACATGAACTAGCCCGCCCCATCTCATTTCGCCTCATCATATATGCATATCTCACTTCTGCGTACACTTGTGTAGACCAATGTGTTCTTCGAATGACGTCTCCCAGTGTTCCAGCCTCGGATCCCAACTCGATTTCATTTCCCTTCATAATATATGCATCTTTACTTGACTTGCTGTACAATCGTGATTATTTGCCTGTTTTTAGTACTATCTTCAAGTTCTAGCTACAGACTTTCTTATTCGTGCCTTCTCAGAAGTGGTGACCTGATGTTATCGACGACCTTTCAAGCCTGCGGACCTTACTGCACCGGAATAGCTGGTAGGCGTAACTGGGAGGACTACGAGAGGATCCAGAAGACCCATTGCAAGGAGCTGCAGTGGTTTTGATAAGCCACATGCGAACTTTGACACACTCCTCCCCACATCTCATGGCATGTTACTGAACACTTCGAAGGGCTTTCATCGAAAGAGTCGAAGCATAAATGAGAGCTCTCGCTATCACCAAAGGTCTGACAAAACTTCAGAGATTACAATGTTGAACGGATCAAAAGTCGAGACATGCCTCAGGGCCACTGTCACATGCCAAGTCGTGTCGATCCTGTCAGACTTAAGTACTTCCGGCTGTCCTGTATTGGTCCAAACAAACTGTGATGGTTACTAAGCAATGTATCTGTATCTCCTCGTTCGTTCATTCTCCACTAAGCTGATTTACGGAAGACAAAAGGAATGAGTTCAAATTGCCACACGGGCTTCTACTGGCATTATCATGCATACACCTACGCAAACTCGCTGATGAACTTGCGAACCAGCCCCCCTCCCACTCACTACGATGGCTTGCAAGGTCTTCGAACGATGCTGCGACCACTTCCTACTTCACGGTCACCGTCCGCCTCGATGCCATGTCTACGCGATATATCACTCAGCATTGAGCTCAACAAAAAGTATGCAACTCACATTCTTCTGAGGTGTGTAGAAATATTCGACGAGTTCAATCTGTCACCCACCCCGACATTGACATAAACGTGCAGTGGGACTTCTGATAATGGTGATCCCGAAGTTTGACGGGAGCCCGTGCTAAATCCCGGGTTTTCGGCATGTAGCTCTCGTTGCAGTACCACATGGTCTCCTCTCGTTTCGGATCATCCCTCCACTTGCGGTCCTTGCTGCGATGGCGCTGGACGTGTAACATCTAGTGGACTGTTGATCCAAGTCTATGATTGTGAATGAACAAGCAAGCTTACAGCGGCTCTCCAATTCATTTTCGGGGTCTTGGGAGGACAATAACTGCACTCCAAACAGATGTGTTGCTTATTCATATCTTCGACTGTCGCTGTCCGGGGATCCATGCCACACGCACGAACCACATGGGCTGCCCCCGTGAACAACTTGACAAGAGGATATCCCCCACGCTCATCCATGAGCGACCATGGCCGACCAGGCATAACATAAGAGGCAATGGAGTCCCTGTCGCAGCAATTGAAAATTCGGTGATCCAGGAGGTCGATGGAAAAGATTAGGTCGTGGAATCGATTTTCGAAGACGGCAATGGCCAGCTTCAGGCATTCTGCAGGCTCGAGCTTTCCAATAATGAAGTTGTCTTCGGCGACACCACTAGTCGAGGAGTCACCAGGAATGACAACAAGAGCTGCAAGCTGTGCATCAACGCCTGCCCGCCATTCTTGGACCAGAGTAGGGATCTGTTCGAACGCGGGCTTGAAGGTCTCTGCATTTACCTCTGTTCCCTCCGGAAGCTTGATGATCGCGTCAAAGGCCGGGAAACTAGCCAAATCAACAACGTCTGGAAGTAGGTCAACGGCTGCACCTGGAGGTGCCGGTTGTCGAGCGTAAGCGTCGTATAGCTCAACCAAAAGCTTTCGGCGAGGATTGTATACTGCTAGTTCCAGCCGGCGTATTCTATATTTATCCATCGTCCTCACGAACTGGCCACAGATGCAAACCCATTCTGTAGAGCGGGATGTCGGATTCTATTAGGATCAGGTGGTCGGGAGAAAGTTACCTTGGTCTGTCAGAACCTTGGTGCTGCTGAAAATGGATGGATGGATGTCTTTGATGAGGTCAGTACCAAAATAATCGAGCTCCGACGTGTATCCAACATTCTTTAGGCGAGTAAATATGCTATTGAAACATATCCGTGAGACTCCAAACGTTCCCTGAAGCAACGGAGTGATCTCACCTGTCTGCACGCGCAAGCTTCGCTCTTTCTAGCTCATCCCTACGTGCTTGCAGCATGTCCTCGTGCCACGCCGCACACTTGGATGCGTGCTGCGAAGGGATTAACAGGGAGCTAAACAGTGGATCACAAAGAGCGAACCTCATTGATAGTGTAAACTTGACGCCGTCTGTCCGCTAGAAATTCATCACGCATATCTTGTGGAACCTCATTATACTGCTTGTAAAACGCATCCAATTGCGCAATATCCAGATAAGAAGCATATGCGGGTCCTGCAAATTCATCAGCAAAAGGTTCTGACCCCCCAGAAATACTTTGACATACTTGCCACAACCGTCAGGAATTCTTCTGGTATTAACCCACCCAGATGCACCGGATCGGCACACATTGGACGGGGGCGTAAGCTATTGAAAAATGAGTACGATGGATTGTCCTGAATATATGCCCTACCGTGCTTTTCTACATGACGGCAGTACCTAAGGCGCAACCGCCAATGAATGGTCGGTGCAACATTCCCACAGAGCTACGACAAGATCAAAAAACGGGTTGGATCAAGCAGCTTCATAGCACTCACGTGGCAATGGGGATAAAATGCAAGATAAGCATATTGAGGTTCGTTCAAATCAGGTGGACAGGCAGGTAAGCCTTCGACGCGACCTAGTGCAGCCTTCCACACGAACGCCGAGGATTTTCGCATCAAGAGCAGGCGGAACGCTTTGGTCGTGCGTGCAATATTCAGTAGGTCCATGGGATGCAGAAAAGTAAGTATCTATGAGGGATGTAAGAAACGCGTCCCGACGAAGAAAAGACATCAGGACTTGGAATAAGACGTCGAGATTGAGTTCGGGCAACATTTCGAGCCTGCCGCGCCGTGACTTGTGGGATGACTGTGTAGCCCGTCTACGCTTTTCTTGGGTGTCCGAGTCCTTTGGACGCTTTTGCGCTGGAACCCGGTCCTGGTCATCCGAGTCCCCATTCTGTGCCAACATACTAGCTTTATGCTTCGTGGCATAGGTGCCAGTACTCGTGGTGGCACTTAGCGCACCACGAGTCTGGAGTTTGTTGGTCATCGACCGCGTCTGCACCATTTCTTTGAGCAGAATGGAATAGGCTACAACTTGAACCTGAACACATCGATAGGCCCCTCTTCAGAGTGTTTCACTGCATGCCGTGAATAAATTATGTAAGACTTCGCAGTGAAAATGCTAACTTCCACTTTTTTGTTGCGACGTCGACCTATGGTAATCTTGGAGGACTGGAGTGGATATTATCTGAATGCACACCGGCAATTGTTTATGCCACCCATGACTGCATGACTTGCCGCTCCTGACTGAAGGTCCATCAAGTCCGTGTGTAGTCGAGTTAACAGCAGAAAAAAAAAACTCCTAATTGGAGGATGGCCAACCAGTGGCAACCACTGCTTTCAAGTGTGAGGCCTTGAAGCTTAACTTAGGCGTTGAGGAGCGGTTTACTTTGGGTTTACTAGTAGATTTCAGCCGAGTCCGCATGCCCTTTCTTGATGGCTGCGAAGGTCTCTCCATTACTGTATCATATTGCGAGCTCAATCACACCATGACGTCCTGCGTAGTAAGTACTAGATATATCATAGGGCCATGTCGGTGCTAGAAGAGCTCTGAGAGCTCCTCTGAATTCCTTGAAAAAAAGGCTGTCTGGAAACATCACACCAGGGATTATTACAGTAAATTCATGCATAGTAGACAGATGTGTAGTTCAAACTGAAAAGTTGGCCCCGGAACTCGCACCAGCACAATCGTTGCTCCCTGCCAGTTTGAGACGGTAGACGTGTTCCAGGGCCCGTCGATCGCATTTGGTCGAACTATATGCTTCGATGGAGTCAATGTGCACTGTTTCACAGTCTCTCGTATTGTTTTAAACTTGGGCGTATTACCACGCCACCTGCGCTCATGGTGGCTTGCGACTCGCGAGGGATTGTCAAGCCCTCACACGTTGGGCTCATATTCGCGCAACGTCTCCCGCCACATACATTGGATCCGTCCCCATACCTTACGGGACTCGTCGGGTGGAGGAAGCGTACCAGAAGAGGATAGTTGGTGGATTGAGCCCCTCAGTCATGGTGGCCCAGGTCGAAGAACAACCCCGGAAACTTGGCAAAGCTAGAACCAATCCACGATGGGGTGAGCGGCTGCATCATTGATCTCGGTCAAAAACATGGCTTACTACTAGTAGCTATCGTGAATGGAGCGACGAAGCGCAAGGTCGTTCGCAGGTCCTGGCATCCCCAACGTCCAAGGTAGAAGGCTGTGCGATTCACGTTTTTCCAATAAGATAGGCCTCATGCACAACCAGCAAACCTCACGTGATGTGACCTGCCTGTGACACATGCTTCTCGCTGGGCTTGGATTTCGGGTGCTCAGCCACTATGTATATCTGTACACTTATGAAGAGTACAAAGCAATTTGTAGTTTCGATCTCAAGATTTGCTTCATCCGTCATAATGTGCTTAACATGTGTTTGCTGACTTCGAGGCAGAGGATTCATGTCGCTGGCATGGAACCTGGACACCACCATTGACATGTTCTCCGCTTCAGCAAACAGAGCCGTGGCATGCATGCATCTCAAAGTGCCCGTAGCCCTCAGTTGATTTGTAAGTAAGGCCGTCGCCAGCTGGCGGCAGTCTGTCTGATCAAAGACTATAGTTGTTGTCGTCTGACTCTATGTCTTTGCTGCTCAACACCTCTAAGTCCCCTTTAGATCCTCCTTGTAAATCAAGTTCGTCCGCCGGCATCCCATCCCCACCCCAGGCTGTATCCAATGGTTCTGAAATGTCCGAGTCCTTTAAAGCTTGGCAAGACGTTGGTCAAATTTGCTGCACGCCGCTCGTCAGCGTTTTCTCCATATGTTGCTGGATGCAATAACGCAATTGCATCATTTACGAGGGGCCCGGGGGAAGTGTAGCGCAAGTGGGAATGCGTTCAGTTAAATGAGCCGCAGCGGAACTGATTTTCGCAATGGTGGACCCTTTGATTTTTCATGGCAGGATGGAGTAACGGGTTGCGAGGAGCAGCGAGGAGCCTGTCTGCCTCCCTTAAGCTTCTTTGCCCAGCCCCCGAGGTTTTCAAGGGCAGAGCGCACAGATCTGGTTCGTTTGGGCATGTCAGAAGCTATGAAACACTGGTAAATGGGTCCCCGATGACGCGCCGTTGACGGACTCCGTTTATGGACTCCTCGACATTCTTCTTTCTATGTTGATTTCACTCTTTTGACCACCGGCATCTCATCTTTAACTCGTGCAACTATTTTTTTGATACACCTCGATACCATGTCTACGCAGTATCGCTCAGCATTGAGTAAAACAAAAAGTATGCCACTCACCTTGTTCTGAGGTGTGCACAAACATTCAACGACCCCGAGCTGTTACCCACCCGACTTTGACATAACGCGCAGCGGTAGTTCGGAGAAGAGTAACCGCTATGTTTGATAGGAGCCCGTGCTACATCTTGGGTTTTCGGCATGTAACTGCTATCGTTGAGGAACCACATGGTCTCCTCGCGATTTGGATCATCGTTCCATTTGCAATCATTGCGATGGCTCTGGACGTGCAACATCTAGGGGAGTGTTGATCCAAGTATATGATTGTGGAGAATAGGCCAGCTTACAGCGGTTCTCCACGTCATTTTCATGCTGTTGTTACTGCAATACTTGCACCCCAAACGGATGTCTCGCTCATCCATATCTTCGACTGTTGCTGTCCGAGGGTCCATGCCACATGCACGAACTACACATGCCGCCCCTGTGAAAAACTGAACAAGAGGATATTTTCCACGCTCATCCATGACCGACCACGGCCGACCATGGATCACCCGAGAGGCAACGGAGTCACTGTAGCAGCGATTGAAAAGCGGCTGATCCAGGAAGTCGATGGACACCATTAGGTTGTCCGATCGATCTTCGAAGACGGCACTAGCCAGGTTCAGGCGTTCTGCAGGCTTGAGCGTTCCATCGCTGAAGTCGTTTTCTTCGGCGACACCACTAGTCGAGGAGTCACCAGGAATGACGACAAGAGCCGCAAGCTGTGCATCGACGTCTGCCCGCCATTCTTGGACCAGAGTCGGAATCTGTTCGAAAGCGGGCTTGAAGGTCTCTGCATTTACCTCTGTTCCCTCGGGGAGCTTGATGATCGCGTCGAAGGCCGCGAAATCAGCCAAATCAACTACGTCTGGAAGGAGGTCAACGGTTGCACCTGGAGGTGCAGGTTGTCGGACGTAAGCGTTGTATAACTCAATCAACAGCCTTCGGCGGGGATTGTATACTGCTGTTTCCAGCCTGAGTATCCTATATTCATTCATCGTCCTCTCGAGCTGCCGACGGATGAGAACCCATTCTGCGGGGATGGATGTTGGATTCTATTAAAATCAGGTGGTCGGGAGAAAGTTACCTTGGTCTGTCAGAGGCTTGGTGCTGTTGAAAATGGATCGATGGTCGTCTTCGAAGGGGTCAGTACCGAAATAGTCGAGCTCCGACGTGTATCCAAGGTTCTTTAGGCGAGTAAATATGCTATTGAAACATATCCGTGAGACTCCGAAGGTTCTATAAAGCAAGCGAGTGGTCTCACCTTTCTGCTCGCGCATGCTTTGCTGCTCCTAGCTCATCTTTACGTGCTTGCAGCATGTCCTCATGCCACTCCTCACATTCGGATGCGTGCTGCGAAGGGATCAACAGGAAGCTAAACAGTGGACCATAAAGAGCGAACCTCGTTGATAGCGCAAACTTGACGCCGTCTGATCGCTAGAAATTCATCACGCAGATCTTGTGGAATCTCATTATACTGCTTGTAAAACGCATCCAATTTCTCAAGATCCAGATAAGAAGCATATGCGGGTCCTGTAAATTCATCAGCACAAGGTTCTGAACCTTTCAGAAATACTTTGACGTACTTGCCACACCCTTCAGGAATTCTTCTGGCACCAACCCATCGCTCTGCACCGAATCGCCAATCAGTCCACAGGAGCGCAATCTGGTGCAGGAATGAGCACGACGGGAGCGCGATTATGGGAATATGACCTACCGTGCTTTTCTACATGATGGGCAGTACCTCCGACGCAACCGCCAGTGAATGGTCCGTACAACGCTCCCGCAGTGCTACAGCAAGATCAAAAAAATGTGTTGGATGAAGCAGCTCCATAGCACTCACGTGGCAATGGGGATCGAATGCAAGGTAAGCATATTGAGGTTCGCTCCAAATCAGGTGGACAGTCAGGTAGGCCTTCAACGTGACCTAGTACAGTCTTCCATACCCACGCCGAGGACTTTCGCATCAAGAGCTGGCGGAACGCTTTGGTTGTGCGTGCAAGATTCAGCAGGTCCATAGGATGCAGAAAACTGAGAATCTATGAGTGATGTAAGAAACACGTCGCGACGAAGAAGAGACATAAGGACTTGGAATAAGACGTCGAGATTGAGTTCGGGCAACATTTCAAGCCTGCCGCGTTGTAACTTCTGGGACGACTGTGCAGCCCGCCTGCGCTTTCCCTTGGAGTCCTTTAAACGCTTTTTCGCTGGGACCTGGACCTGGACATCCGAGTCCCCATCGTGTGGCGACGTACTAGCTTTATACTTCGTGGCTGATGTCCCAGTACTCGCGGTTGCCTTTTGCGCACCACGAGTCTGGATTTTGTTCGTCGTCGACCGCGTTTGCACCATTTCTTTGAGCAGAATGGAATAGGCTAAAACGCGTCGATAGCCCCTGTTACATGGCGTGAATAAATTATGTAAGACTTTGCAAGTTTGACTTTCCACTTTTTTGCGACACGTCTGTGGCTGAAATTGAAAAATCAGCACTTCCATCACGCGCTCTTTATATCTCTACATCTTGGTACACATGTACTATCCGCGTTTGCATCTGTGGCCGCTTTTGGACTTTGGAAGCTCCTCCGGTTGGTTTATCTTGAGGTCACTTCTCCGCTACGCCGTCTACCTGGCCCAAAAGGTTGGACTCGGAGTGGCTTTGCTCCATTTCACTGATCGAGTACGGCCACACACTGAAATACAAATTCTTCTCTGTATGCATTTGCCATCCAACTTCGCCTGCTCAGAGGCTTATGATATGGACACCTAGAGAAACTGGCTGTTCCCTATGGACAAGCGTGCTATCAATCATGTCCTCACCCACAGCACCGACTACCCCCCCAGATGAGGTATACTTTGTCCCAGGTACTTGGTGAGGGGTGAGATCACGTCTGTCGTCTGGCATCGATGGACAATTGCTAATCGACAACTGGTAGGTGTGTTTGTCGTTGAAGATGCCCAGCACCGTGAGCAGGCGAGTCGGGATTTCATCTGTACCGGTCCTCGCTGAACCCCTTCCTCTGACAGAGACGCATCATGGTAAATTCTTCCTTGGATATGCATAGTAATTGGATCTGACAACTTCGCAGAACCCAGCGTTCGGTCCTGCACAAATTCGGGAGCTCACCAGTATCTCCTTCGCAAAAGCCACCCGAGTGCGTGTACCCTCGCTCGTAATCATCTCGGGGCTCTAACGGTGATCAACCTAGCTTCGTGATGTCGTTTCGTCCGAGGTTTCCAAGTATCCCGCCGCAAACACAATGTGTGCATGTATCGATATCATGCCATGGTTCAGCAGAATGACGCTTGGTGTCATCGGTCTCGCAGATAACTCGACTTGCCATGTGCAGGTGAACAGCCATGACCACAGATAGGTCTTAACTGCAACTTCGACGCACTTAATGCGAATGAAAAACCGAATGAGTTAAACGAGGCATTCTCAACGATGCTCAATGCAGTCCAGGTATATTACATATCTTGCAGGCATGGATTTCGCCGCTTCATCGCATCGTAAGTGCCAAATCAAGTTTCGGTGCGTGTGAAACTCACCTCCTTTTGTGACTCATTCATAGCCCACCGATTCGCGTACAGAAGATCCAGGTTTTGCTGACGTACGATGGCGCGCATCGGTAGCAAGCTCGTTACAAACGCCGAAGCGATCGTCCACGCTGGTGTAACCGAGAAGGGAGAAATCGAGAAGCGTAGCTTCATGGCTGAGATCTGTTGACGCTGTTGGTCAACGCAAACATGGCCACTGATATCCCGAGTCAGAGTGTCCGATGTGGATGTGTTGGCCCGTACGTCAACCTGCGCCGTATTTCCTCGGCGTACAAATAGTTGGCTGATCATTCCACAGAGGTTCCTACATTCTTGGTTGTGGGGCATGCAAACCACCAGGTATGAGTATGACGCAGTATTTTACTCAGCATTCGCCGGGTTGGCGATGAGTGCCATAGCTCCGCTGCTACTTGGGCACTATATGCTGGTGACTGTTGCACCTGAGGTCCGGACAAAACTGCGGGAAGAACTTCTCTCTGTCGACACCGAAACGCCTTCGATGGACGACCTCATGGCACTGCTCTACCTCGACGCCGTGGTGAGGGGGACATTGCGCGTCGTGGTGAAGGATGATGTTCTGCCCCTCGAGAAGCCATTCACGGACAGGTACGGCGTCGTACGTGACGGAATTAGGTAGGCCGCGTGAAGTCTCATCCAGTGTCCACTTCTCATCATGCGCGTGAACAGGATCAGCAAAGGCGACCAGAGCTTCATCCTGATCTTGGTGATGAACAGGTCGGAGGAGCTGTGGGGATCCGATCCCCACGAGTTCAAGTGCGTGACTTTTTCTTTCGTGGCTGGTATCTGGTTACTGATGTCTCGAAGCCCGGAACGCTGGCAGGACCTACCCGAATCTGTGTGCCATATTCCAGGTGTCTGGGGCGACATGCTAAGTTTCCTCGGTGGACCCAGAGCATGCATTGGCTACCGGTTCTCCGTCATTGAGTAAGTGATAGTTCTACAGTGCCTACCTATGTAGAGCTTACAAGGTAACTATCCGGTGCAAAACAGGATGAAGGCAAATCTGTTCTCAATCGTCGCGGCTCCGAATTTGAACTTGCGGTACCCTGCCAGCGAGATTTGCGAGAAGGTGACTGTTGTGCAGCGACCTGCCCTTCGAGGCGATCTAACGAACAAGTCTCAGCTCCCGTTGTTGGTCAAGCCATACCAGAAGGAATAGATGCCCGTGCTTGCTTGGCAGTTGTCACGGTTTATGGCAAAGCAACTTTGTAATGTATTTATGCCATACTGTATCGGACTTCATAGTCACACAACAGAGTACACCCTCTCGCAGAGCGACACCTTGCTATGCCGAGTCTCCCTCTCACACCCTCAACGGTAAGTGAGGCCTGATTCCCAGTGCGGTTGGTACTGATTTGTGGAGCTTCTGGCGTTGATTATAATCCACTTTACTGCCCTCAGTGTCCGTGCCCTCTCGATTAAGGAAAGCTTTGTTTGTGCTGGTAAACTACTATAAACCAGAAGCTAAGTCACACCGCGCTTCTGAGAAGCGGTCTCATGTTCTGAACAAGCTGTAATCATAACAGCACGACAAATCCAGTACCTAACACTCAAGACTAAAGCAGCGTGCCCTGCACATGCCAGCAAGATTACGAGTCTCCCTCCGATTCTGGCACTTAACCGCCGGCGCACTTCAGCTTATAATAAGAGTGCGACTACTTAACATTATTACACGGCTGTACGGGTCTGCTGTCGTAACCCCCTGAATTCATTGTTCTCTCACCCACTCCTGCGACGAGACCATGATCCTGTTGGAAAGCTATTCCTCTCCGCGTTTGCATCAGTGGCTGCTTGGAAACTCATCCTGGTTGGTTTACCATGAGGTCACTTCTCCATTGCGCCATCTACCCGGGCCCGAAGGCACGAGCTGGATCTATGGACACCTCCGCGATGTTTTCAATGGCGTAAGTAGCAGGCTTTAGGACCATTTCACTGACTGTCTGGATTAACCCTTACCTTTTCCTCCAATGATCAGGAAAGCTTCGTACTTCATGAAGAATGGGTCAAGGAGTACGGCCACACACTGAAATACAAGGGATTCTTCTTCGTATGCATCTGCCATCCCAATCCATCTCCTCAGAGGCTTATGATTCGGACATCTAGACAAACCAGCTGTTCACTATGGACTCGCGTGCTATAAATCATGTCCTCACCCACAGCACCGACTACCAGAAGCCCTCCCCGATGAGGTATACTTTGACCCAGATACTTGGTGAAGGTGAGATCACATCTGTCATCTAGCGTCGATGGACAATTGCTAATCGACAACTGGTAGGTGTGTTTGTCGTTGAAGGGACCCAGCACCGTCAACAGGCAAGTCGGGATTCGTCCTCATCTATACCGGTCCCTCGCTGAATCCCTTCCTCTGACAGAGACGCATCATGGTAAATTCATCCTTGGATATGCGCGAATCACTAGTAATTGGATCTGACAACTTCTCAGAACCCAGCGTTCGGTCCTGCACAAATTCGAGGACTCACTAGTATCTTTTTCGAACAAGCCATCCGAGTGTGTGCACGCTCAGCTCGGATCATCTGGGGCTTTAACTTAATCAACCTAGCTTCGTGATATCGTTTCGTCTGAGATTTCAAAGGATCCTGCCGCAAACACGACCGGTGCACGTATCGATATCATGCCATGGCTCAGCAGAATGACATTTGATATCATCGGTCCTCGCAGGTAACTCGACCTGCCTATGTGCTGGTGCACCAGTCCTGACCACAGATAGGTTTCAACTACGACTTCGACGTCACTCAATGCGAATGAAAAACAGAATGAGTTAAAAGAGGCATTATCGACTATCGTCAGTGCAACCCAGCACTTCAGTATATTACCTTTCCTGCAGGCATGGATCCCGCCGCTTCGTCTCATCGTAGGTGCCAAAATATGTTTCGCTGTGAATGAAACTCACCTCCACTGTGACTCATAGCCCACCGATCGCGCACAGAAGATTCAAGTTGCGCAGTGTACCATAGCACGCATCGGTAATAAGCTCGTTACAAACGCCAAAGCTATCGCCCACGCTGGTGCAACCGAGAAGGGAGAAATCGAGAAGAGTAGCCTTCGTGGTCGAGATTTGTTGACGCTGTTGGTCAAGGCAAACATGGCCACTGATATCCCCGAGAGCCAGAAGTTGTCCGATGTGGATGTGTTGGCCCGTACGTCAACCTGCGCTGTATTTCCCTCAACATACGAATAGCTGGCTGATCATTCCACAGAGATCCCTACCTTCTTGGTTGCGGGGCATGAAAGCACGAGGTATTGACGCCGTATTTACTCGGCATTCGCAAGTTTGACGATGACTGCCATAGCTCCGCAGCTACTTGGGCACTCTATGCGATGACTGTTGCACCTGAGGTCCAGACAAAACTGCGGGAAGAACTTCTCTCTGTCGACACCGAAACGCCTTCGATGGACGACCTCATGGCACTGCCCTACCTCGACGCCGTGGTGAGGGAGACATTGCGCGCGCACGCCCCTGTTCCGAGTACTGTGCGCGTCGCGGTGAAGGATGATGTTCTGCCCCTCGAGAAGCCATTCACGGACAAGCACGGCGTCGTACGTGACGCAATTAGGTAGGCCGCGTGGAGTCTCACCCTAGTGTCCTTTTCTCATCATGCGCGTGAACAGGATCAGCAAAGGCGACCAGATCTTCATCCCGATCTTGGTGATGAACAGGTCGGAGGAGTTGTGGGGACCCGATGCCCACGAGTTCAAGTGTGTGACATTCTCTTTCGTGGTTGGGTATCTGGTTACTGATGTCTCGAAGCCCGGAACGCTGGCAGAACCTACCCAAATCTGTGTCCCGTATTCCCGGTGTCTGGGGCCACATGCTAAGTTTCCTCGGTGGACCCAGAGCATGCATTGGATACCGGTTCTCCCGTCGTCGAGTGAGTGATATTTCTACATTGTCTACCTACGTAGACCTTACAACGAAACTCTCCGTTGCTAAAACAGGATGAAGGCAATTCTGTTCACTCTCGTTCGCAGCTTTCGAATTTGAGCTTGCGGTACCCTGCCGGCGAGATCGGCAGGAGGTTGAGTGTTGTGCAGCGTCCTGTTCTTCGAGGCGATCCAACATATGAGCCTCAGCTCCCGTTGTTGGTCAAGCTGTACCACAGGGAATAGATGCCAGGGCTGGCAAGGAAGTTGCCGCGGTTTATGGCCAAGCAACTTCGTAATGTATTATGCTATATGTACTGTATCAGACTTCATAGTCACACAACGGAGTACACGGCCTCGCAGAGCGACCCATCGGACCCTTGCTATGCCGAGTCTCCCCTTCACACTAACGATGGACCGTGGTGTGAAGGAGCCTCATTCTCAGTGCGGTTGGTGCTAATTTTGAGAGCTTCTAGCGTTGATCATACCTCACTTTCTTCCATCAGTGTCCGGGCCTCAGGCTCTCGATTAAGGAAATATTTGTTTGTGCTGGTAAACCAGTGTAAACCAGAAGCTAAGTCACACAACGAGAAGCGGTCTAATGTTTTGGGCTTAGCTGTAATCGTACTACAAATTCGACACCTGACACTCGAGATTAAGGCAGCATGCCGTGCACTTACCAGCAAGATTACGAGTCTCCCTCGGATTTTGGTACCTAACCGCCGCACTTAGTACCTATAAATAAGCGGGCTGCCGACTACTTGACATTATCCCGCCGAGTCTGCGTCATAACCCCCTGAAGTTACTGTTATCTCACCCCCTCCTGCGACGAGACCATGATTCCCATCGGAAAGCTGTTACTCTCCGCGTTTGTGTCTGTCGCCGCTTTTGGACTTTGGAAGCTCATCCGGTTGGTGTACCATGAGGTCACGTCTCCATTGCGCCACCTACCTGGGCCCAAAGGCACGAGCTGGATCTATGGACACCTCTGCGATATTTTCAAGGGGGTATGTAGCAGCCTGTAGGGGCGTTTCACTGATCAGCTGGTCAACCTCTATTCTTTCCTTCATCATCAGGAAAACTGTGCGCTCCACGAAGAATGGGTCAAGGAGTACGGCAACACACTGAAACTCAAGGGAATCTTCTCCGTATGCATCTGCTCCCCCAATGCATCTCCTCAGAGGCTTATCATATTGACATATAGACAAACTGGCTGTTCACTATGGACACGCATGCCATCAACCATGTCCTCATCCACGGCAGTGACTACCAGAAGTCCTCGCAGGTCAAATATACTTTTTCCGGGGTAATCGGTAAAGGTATGGCCACGTCTGTCGTCCTGCCTCGATGTACAATTTCTCATCAACAACTGGTAGGTGTGGTTTTCGTTGAAGGTGCCCAGCACCGTCAGCAGGCGAGTCTGGATTCGCCCTTATCTACACTGACCCCGCTGAACTCCTTTCTCCGACAGAGACACATCATGGTACATTCTTCCTTGGATATGCGCGAATCACTAGTAATTGGATCTGACAACTTCTCAGAACCCGGCGTTCGGTCCTGCACAAATTCGAGGACTCACTAGTATCTTTTTCGAACAAGCCATCCGAGTGTGTGCAGGCTCGCTCGGATCATCTGGAGCTCTAACTTAATCAACCTAGCTTCGTGATATCGTTTCGTCCGAGATTTCAAAGGATCCTGCCGCAAAGACAACCGGTGCACGTATCGATATCATGCCATGGCTCAGCAGAATGACGTTTGATGTCATCGGTCTCGCAGGTAACTCGACCTGTCATGTGCAGGTGTACAGTCAGTCCTGACCACAGATAGGTTTCAACTACAACTTCGACGCACTTAATGCGAATGAAAAACCGAATGAGTTAAACGAGGCATTATTGACTATCATCAGTGGAAACCTGGACTTCAGTATATTATCTTTCCTGCAGGCATGGATTCCGCCCCTTCGTCTCATCGTAGGTGCCAAAACATGTTTCGGTGCGAGTGAAAATCACTTCCTTTGGGATTCATAGCCTACCGATCGCGCACACAAGATTCTGGTTTCGCAACGTACGATGGCGCGCATCGGTAACGAGCTCGTTACAAACGCCAAAGCAACCGCCCGTGCTCAGGTTCATGCAACCGAGAAGGAGAAATCGAGAAGAGTAGCCTTCATGGTCGAGATTTGTTGACGCTGTTGGTCAAGGCAAACATGGCTATTGATATCCCAGAGAGTCAGAAGCTGTCTGATGTGGATGTGTTGGCCCGTACGTCAATCTGCGCCGTATTTCCGTCGACATACAAATAGGTGGCTGACCATTCAACAGAGATCCCTTCGTTCTTGGTTGCGGGGCAGGAAAGCACGAGGTATTGACGTCGTATTTTATCAACATTCGCCAGGTTGACGATGACTGCTATAGCATTGCTACTACTTGGGCACTCTATGCGATGGCGCTTGCACCCGAGATTCAGACTAAACTGCGGGAAGAACTTTTCTCCATCGACACCGAAACGCCTTCGATGGACGACCTCATGGCGCTACCCTACCTCGACGCCGTGGTGAGGGAGACATTGCGCGTGTACGCCCCTGTTCCAAGCACTGTGCGCATCGCGATGAAGGATGATGTTCTGCCCCTTAAGAAGCCATTCACGGACAAGAATGGCGTCGTACATGACGGAATCAGGTATGCCGTGTGGACTCTGGAGTCTCACCTAGTGTCTCATTCTCGTCATGCACACCGGCAGGATCAGCAAAGGCGACACCCTCGTCATCCCGATCTTGGCAATAAACAGGTCGAAGGAGCTGTGGGGACCTGATGCCCACGAGTTCAAGTGCGTGACTCTTTGTTCCGTGGCTGGGTATCTGTTTGCTGACGTCTCGAAGCCCGGAACGCTGGCAGAACCTACCCGAATCTGTGTCCCATATTCCAGGTGTTTGGGGCCACATGCTGAGCTTCCTCGATGGACCCAGAGCATGCATGGGCTACCGGTTCTCCCTTGTCGAGTAAGTGCTAGTTCTGCATTGCCTACTTATGCCCCGGGACGTAGAGCTTACAACAAAGTTCTACTGCAAAAACAGGATGAAGGCTCTTTTGTTCACACTCGTTCGCGCTTTCGAATTTGAACTTGCAGTCCCTGCCAGCGAGATCGGCAAGAGTTTGAATCTGTTGCTGCGTCCTTTTCTTCGAGGCGATCCAACGAACAAGGCTCAGCTTCCGTTGTTGGTCAAGCCATACCAGAGGGCATAGATGCTGGTGCTTACTTGCAAGTTTCCACGGTCTATGGCCAAGCAGCTTCGTAGTGTAGTATGCTCACTTAGGACGACCCACAATTCGGCACTTCAATTCCACGAGGCTCAATTCTTTAGATACAGGTCCAATCAAGATGTGAATGGCTTTCACGAGTCAGGTTTTTGTAAAAGGCAACAACGTTCCTAAATGGGGTACCATCAAGACTAAGCCTGAACAAAAAGTCAATTCGCTGAACCTGGTTCAACGGTTTTGCAAAGCTAATCTGATGGGATTCCATGGAACGCTTGTGTAGGAAGGGCAACGATGCAGATGTAATTTATTTTCCGACCAATGGATATGCTCATGCACTGGCAGGCGTGACTCACGATGCAGCGTAATCCTACGAGCCAGTTCAATGAGGATCAAATGCAAGGTAAGGATATTGAGGTTCATTCAAATCAGGTGGACAGGCAGGTAACGCTTTGCTCAGGCATGCAAGATTCAGTAGGTCCATGGGATGCAGAAAACTGAGTATCTATGAGAGATGTAAAAAAACACGTCGCGACAAGAAAAGACATAAGGACTTGGAATAAAACGGCGAGATTGAGTTCGGGAAACGTTGCAAGCCCGCCACGCTGCTTCTGGGACGACTGTGTAGGCCACCTGCGCTTTCCTTGGGTGTCCTTCAATTGAACGCTTTTTCGCGGGGCCTGGAGCTGGTTGTAGGAGTCCCGATCCTGTGACGATGCACTAGCTTTAGACTTCGTCGCGCAGGTGCCAGTACTCGTGGTGGCCTTTTCGCACCACGAGTCTGGAGTTTGTTCGTCGTCGATCGCGTCTGCATCATTTCTTTGAGAGAAATGGGATAGGTCAAAACGCGTTCAATAGGCCCCTAATTCAGAAACGTGTCTATGGGGTGAATAGATTATGTAAGAATTGCACGTAAATTACTGCAGTACTTATAGGTTACTGTATCTGGCTGTGCATACCACCATTACTTACCTCCGCCGCTGCTGAGAAATCTGTCGACTGTGGCCTATATGATCACTATATATAAAGGCTCATGGCAGCCCAGCATTACCATCCGTATACATCACACCTAAATCCATACATCTAACGAGGTGCAGCTTGGTTGGTTATCAACAAGAACTTCTGCCCGTGGAAGCATCAAGTACACCAGCGTCAATGACGTCTCAGACATGTCTGATAATGTTGTGCTAGTCACTGGTGGCAACTGCAGGGATCAGGAAA
Organism: Melanogaster broomeanus; assembly: GCA_014904935.1. Classification (NCBI taxonomy): domain Eukaryota; kingdom Fungi; phylum Basidiomycota; class Agaricomycetes; order Boletales; family Melanogastraceae; genus Melanogaster; species Melanogaster broomeanus. The sequence continues at coordinate 22,845 of MU123785.1, read as the reverse complement.
AAAATTGCAGGGGTGAGTCACATTGCGCGTCCCTGCTTTGATGCCGACCAGCGCTCGTGGTCCCGCGTTTTTTTCTGGTGAAGGTTGCCAAAGTTTGGATCACAGCCCGTGTCAGGTCTAAAGGTGAGGCTACCCTTACAGAGCTGAAGAGCACCGCTGAGACAGACACACACCTACTCCTCATGAACCTTGCGAACCTGAAGTGCATCAAAGCTGCTGCCGGGTAATCTCTCAGGTGCGTCTTCTCTTTCTCTGTATGCGGTCTGCGAGAAGCCGATGTCACGACTAGCAAGGAAACATGGCTTAACGTTCCCTTTCACAATGCGTAAGTTCCGCTTCATCGTCCCCTATTGGGAGTGTTAACGCGTCCGTCACCACTGGAGTGATGATTCCTCCGATTGAGCAGCTCATTGAAAACAGTTATGACCTCAATTCGGGACAAACGTCCTCGGTCATTTCTATCTTAATAAACTCATGCTTCCCCTCCTCTCTACGCACCAGATTATTACCCGAGTTGTAAACACGGCTTCGAATGACCATTGGTTCGGCAAGCTGAAATGCGACACGTGGAGGGATGGACCTGCACGAAGAAAGAAATCGGAGTTTTCACTGTATGGACAGAGCAAGGTAGTCAGTTAATTTCCTAACCCATCCCCCTGCGTAAACTAATTTTCGTACAGGAAAAGACCCTCGTATCCCATTCTTATACCTAGCTAATGAACCTGTAGTCATCTATTATATCGACTCCGTCCTGCTCCATTTTCCCAGGACGTTACATCACATCATCTTCATTGAACCTCATATATCCAGACTGTAGAAGCCATCGTGATGAGGAAGGAGGGGGGGGGGCGGGAGCATTCGCTTCCTGCACCAGGCAGTGACAGTCGTCAAGGGCTATTGCGTTGGTGTCGACCGTAATCCTACGAGGCAGTCGCACCAACGCATTCAAGTTGGGTTCAAGTTGCTGAACTTCTCGACCGCATGACGGGAACCAAGGCAACTACCCTCTTCCAGATCAGAATTGCTTCGCGGCATCAATGAGCCGGCAATGGAGTGGCCATTGCCCATATGCAGCCAGGTATTCGCTAGCACTTTAAATCCCCTCTGGTGCGAGTTTCGCCCTTTTCCCGGGTTTCTCTGAAATCACCTAGATATAATTGCTATCATCCGTTACAAATATACCTCTGCCGCGCACTACCTTGCATCTAGCATTGCGTCGATGCTGACAAACAATCCCCCCCAGCTTCCAGTCAACATCTCCCTTGTCCACTGCTCGTCGGTCCATGAACGTGTCCAACGAAGACGAGCCTGTCCCCTTTGAAGGGCATACACGGGCTATCCACGCGATCGCCTACTCTCGTGATGGCAAACAAATCGCCACTGGAGCAGCAGACGGACTCATGATACTTTGGGACTCAAAGACGGGGAACATGATCCAGCAGATCCAGGGTCGCACCAACGACGTGACTGCTATATCCTTCTCACGCAATGGTAGCACGCTAGTCAGTGGGAGCGGAGACAACACACTTTCCATATGGGACACGACCACTGGGGAACCTATCGGGGAAAAGTGGGAAGCACATTCGGGTGGGGTGATGACAGTCTCTTACTCGCCCGTCGATGAAACGATCGCAAGCGGAGGGGCGGATTACCTGGTGCGGATCTGGGACGCACAGCGAAAGACGAAGATCGTAGAGATTACCGACCACCCTGCTGCCGTGGATTTTGTCACGTTCTCGCCTGATGGAACATGTCTGGCAACAGCCTGCACAGATGGGAGCATCCGCATCTTCAATGTCCGAACTGGAAGCTTGGTTCTTGACCTGCTAACAGGACATACGGATGGGGTGTATGTCGTGACATACAGTCCAGACGGCATGCAACTTGCGAGTGGCTCCTTTGACCACACCATCCATACTTGGGATGCTCGAACAGGCATCTCGCTCTTAGGCCCTTTGAAGGGTCATACAAATACAGTCTCGCATGTCGAGTATTCTCCAGACGGAAAGATGCTGCTCAGTAGCTCATACGATGGAACCATCCGCCTTTGGGATTCCGTTACCGGGGAGCTCGTTGCGGGTCCATTGCAAAGGCACTACGGTCGGGTTATCGCGAGATACTCTCCTGAAGGAGGTTGTTTCGTTAGTGCTGGAGTAGATGCATCGATTCGCCTGTGGAATGCAATGACGAGGGACGTTGTGTTACCACTGGTATGCCTTTTCCACAGCATCTGTACCACACAATTCACAAAGCAGATCCAGACGACGGAACTCGATCAATTCGACTATGAAATCACCGGCCCTTTCAGAGGTCACACGTCCTGGGTCAGAGGTGTCGCGTACTTCCCTGATGGCATGCGTGTGGCCAGCACGTCATCTGACAAGTCAATTCGTATATGGGACGTTCAGACAGGTGTGATGGTGAAGGAGCTGGCGGAATCAAACCAAGTTCTCTCATTGTCCATCTCATTCGACGGGAACAGATTGGTTAGTGGGGGACTTCGTTCCATCACGGTGTGGGACTGCATAACGTGGCAGGTCGCGCTACGCGTTCCCGACGCACATTCGTGTTGGGTACGGAACGTGGCCTTTTCACCAGATGGCATTCTCATTGCTACAGCTGCGGAATTGGGCGAGCTTTTCATCTGGAACTCACAGACTGGCAAACATGTCAAGACGATGTCTGGCCACGACCCCGCCATGCACGTTCGCACTGTTGCTTTTTCACCAGATGGGCAACGAATTGTCAGTGGCTCTGATGATAACACCATACGTATCTGGGACGTCCACGATGCCCAAGCTATTTCCCGGCCGTTCGAGGGTCACAGTGGTGGCGTTAATTGTGTAGCTTTCTCCCCGGATGGCGAGGTTATTGCGAGTGTCTCGGTGGATGCCACTCTGCGACTTTGGCCCATAGAGCTGGGCAATGTGAGCCTTGCGCCTATGCAACACAATTCGCGCATCTATGCAGTTGCATATTCTCCAGACGGGAAGACCATCTGCACCGGTTCTGAGGACGGCACCATATCCTTGTGGCATGCACTACTAGTGACTTAATCCTCGGTCCTCTCCAAGGTCACAAGAACAGAGTTTCATCCATTGCTTTCTCGCCAGATGGCAGGCGTATTCTCACCGGCTCACACGACCAGAGCCTCAAAGTCTGGGATTCCACTACTGGGGAGATTATCAAATTTCCTGTGCGTCGGACTGTGGGATGCTGAATTCTGTGCTAGCACTGACACGCACGGACAGAAAATCATCTATACAGAGGATGTGAGTATCGACATGATTCCCGCACCACCGATTGTTAACAATTGTCCACATCTTGAAGGGTGGCCCGAATGCTCTCTTGGATGTTGGTAGCTGATTGCTGATTGGTACTGGTGCTCGCTGACGTACCCCATCAATTAGCTGCCTGCGGTGCCAGTTCCCAGTCAGGCGCTCCAACCAGGTTTGGGGGAGGGTATAACGGATCAATTGGATGTGCGTCATCTATACTGTTGTTCCCCATATCAAGCCCCATGTTTTGTTAGTCCCTAGCAATCTCCAGGCCACCTCCCGCCGAGCAGCCCAAACCTCTGGGTCACCTCGTGGGACTTTGGTTCCGCTTGCGAAATTCCCGATCTCGACGCCCCGGATGGGCATCGCAGAGTAATCTGGATGATATCGGACTAGGTTCTCTTGTCGATGTATGTCAATCCATTTCACGATCATCAGTGGTCACGTACTTAATGAATATGCTCTCTCATCTCGTGCTGTCCGTGCAGTTCTCAAGGACCACTGGCCCAGCCCCAGAGGATTCGTCTAACCCTCAGTCTCTTCTGTTCAGAGTTCGTGCTCGCTTCCAGCGTTTGCATGCCGCCTCCCCAGAAGATGATGACGCGGCCATCGAAAGAAGCCACTGGCCCAAAGTTACTCACGTAGCGTTTGGGCAGCTGAGATCAGTGAGTTTGTGCCAGTGCCTTTCTTTCGACCATTACTCTTCAGCTATTCGTCCCATGCTCCATTCTGTTTTTCCACTTAAATCTAGACGACGCGGGCTGGATTACTGACTTCCGACACTGCAGCTTTTCGCAATCGCGCAGACGACACCACCCCGGCCAAATATACCACTAGAACTCTCAGACGACGAGGCTTCGGTCGCTGCTGGTGATCAGCCACATACACATGAGCCTGGGGATGACTCAGGTGCTGCATCTGGCCAAGGAACCAACGTCAGCACGGGGCAGTCACAGCCCAACACATCAACTGCTCCACCAGTGATGCGGCCACATATCGAAACCCTACCTCCGGAAGCCTCAACAATGTCACCCGTGCATGTAAATCCTACTGTCCTGGGACAACTCCAACATGTCCCGGACACTGGGCCCGATGACTTGCACGAGCCAGGACGTTGCTGGTGTTGTTGAATTGAATATGTTGGCGCCGGCACCAACGACCAGACGCTGGGGGGAACTATCCTTGGATAGACATTCTTTATTACTGCCTGTGCTTCCCTCGTTGCCGTGATCCGAAGTTGAACTAGCCCACCGCATTTGGTTTCACCTCGTCATGTCTGCATCTCCTTAATCCTTTTACCGTTGTGTAGATCATGGGCATCCACCTATTCTCTCTCAGTGTTAGTATCTCCCTGCCACGGATCCCACCTTGATTTCAATTCTATTCGCAATATATGCATCTCTTACTTGACTCGCTGTACAATCTTTCACCTGTTCTTCAGTATGATATCTCCGAACGTTACTATGTTCTAGCCAGAAACTTTCTTACCACGCTAAATCGTGATTCTGACCGTGCGTCCGCGTCAAGTCTGACTTCCTGTGTATTCGAGTTAGCAGAAGCTCTTATGAAAACGGTGTGAACGCGACGGATCACAAGTCTGTTATGGTATCTATCAAGTAGTAGTATCAACGCAACCGGTGAAGATCACAGTAGGCCATAGGACGTTATCACCACAAGAAGGGATCGAAGAGCGGGGTGGATGGGTAAACAAGATGCGAGTAGGACTGTATGCAAAAAAGGGTTGAAGACCATTAACATTGGGTGATCGGTTGAGTTTGGACTTTGTTTGTCACGGTTCGCAGGTAGCAAACTTGAACATGGCGCAGACACGGTCCACGTTGAAGAAGCTCCAGACTCTCTGAGTTTCGCTGTCTTCTTTGGACTACTTATGTCTTTTCATTACCTCGCCGTCATTCCCAAACCCTCATACATATCCGGTGTTCTGAACCCCATGGACCACCTCTTTCCAATACGCACGACAACTGCTCTGCCGGTGCTGTTCCTCTGCCAGTGCATTCGTGTGCAAGCCTGCGCGACGTCAAGTTGAAGGCCTTATTTCCCATCTGACTTGAACCAGCGCCAATGCGCTAACGTGACGTTTCATGTTGACGCGAGCCACTGGGTATGCTCACGCAGGGCGTGTCGCAGCACGGTCACGTCTCCACGACGGTCAATCCTACGAGCCAGTCGGAACACCCACGGAGTCAAGTTGGACTGTAGTTGATAAACTACTGTAACGCGAACCAAGCCGACCCGGCCCGACAATCTTGATGATTAGCGCTCAGCGTTCGTAAGCTCTGCCAGACTTCCTTCACAGCATTAACGAGGCGCCAATTGCGTGGCCCACCACCGCGTGTTTGCCCACAGGCATTCGCTAGCCCTTTAGTGACCCTCTGCCTCGAGTTTTGCCCTCTTTCCCAGGTTTCTCCGCGATCACCTAGGTATGATTGCTAGTACCCGTTACAACCATTCCTTACCCGCTCACTACCTTGCATTTAGTCTCCTGTCGGTGCTGACAACCAATTACCCAGTTTGTGGTCAGCATCTCCAGTGTCCACTACTCGTCGATCCATGGACGTGTCCAACGAAGACGACCCTGTCCCCTTTCAAGGACATACATCGCTATTTACACAGTCGCCTACTCTCCTGATGGCAAACAAATTGCCACTGGAGCTAGCAATGGACTGATTATAATTTGGCACTCAAAGACGGGAACATGCTCCTGCAGCTTCGATGGTCACACCGATGCTGTGTGCGCTGTGTCCTTCTCACGCAGCGGTAGCAGGCTGCTCAGTGGGAGCGAAGACCACACGCTTTGCATATGGGACACGACCACTGGGGAACCTGTCGGTGACAAGTGGGAAGCACATTCGGACACTGTGTGGGCAGCCACTTACTCACCTGACGACGAAACGATCGCAAGCGCAGGGAACGATGGCCTGGTACGGATCTGGGATGCACGGCAAAAAATGAAGATTGTCGAGATTACCGACCACCCTGATGCCAGTCCGCTCTGTCACATTCTCGCCTGATGGAACCTGTCTGGCGACAGCCTGCTCAGATCAGAGCATCCGCATCTTCAATGTCCGAACTGGAGCCTTGGTTCTTCGCCCACTAGCAGGACATACAAGCGCGGTCCGTGTCATTGCGTACAGCCCAGATGGCATGCAGCTTGCGAGTGGTTCCTTTGACCACAGCATCCGTACTTGGGACGCTCGCACTGGCATCTTGCTGTTGGGCCCTTTGGAGGGTCACACAGATGTGGTCATACATGTGGAGTATTCTCCAGATGGAAAGACGCTGCTCAGTAGCTCATTCGATGGATCCATCCGCCTTTGGAAATCCTGTTACCGGGGACCTTATTGCAGGTCCATTGCGAAGGCACTACGGTTCGGTTGTCGCGAGATACTCTCCTGAAGGGGACTGTTTTGTTAGCGCTGGAGTGGATGAATCCGATTCGCCTGTGGGATACAAAAATGAGGGACGTTATTTTGCCATTGGTATGCACATTCCTTAGCATTTGCACCACCATTCACAGGAAGATCCAGATGACCGAAGTCGATCAACTCGATTATGAAATCACCGGCCCTTTCAGAGGTCACACAGGCTTTGTCACAGGTGTCGCATACTTCCCTGATGGCATGCGTGTGGCCAGTGCGTCACATGACAAGTCAATTCGTATATGGGACGTTCAGACAGGTGTGCTGGTGAAGGAGCTGGCGGAATCAAACCCATTCTGTCATTGTCAATCTCTTCCGACTGGGAAGAGATTGGTTGGTGGTGGATTTCGTTTCATAACGATGTGGGACTGCATAACGTGGCAAGTCGCGCTCCATTTTCCCCAGCGACATTCGAATTTGGTATGGGGCGTGGCGTTTTCACCAGATGCTAGTCTTTTGCTACATCGGGAGATCGTGGCGAGGTCTTTATCTGGAACTCACACACGGGCGAACATGTCAAGACGATGTCTGGCCATGACCCCGCTGTGGAAGTGTGGACTGTTACCTTTTCACCAGATGGGCAACGAATTGCTAGTGGCTCAAAGGATCACACCATACGCATCTGGGACGTCCACAATGCCGAAGGTATTACCAGGTCGCTCGAGGGTCACAGTCATAGCGTTACTTGTGTAGCTTTCTCGCCGAACGGCAAGACTATTGCGAGTGTCTCAGTGGATGCCACTCTGCGACTCTGGGACATAGAGCTAGGCAATCTGAACCTTGCGCCCATCCAACACAATTCGTCCATCCACGCAGTTTCATATTCGCCTGACGGGATGACCATCTGCACCGGTTCTGAGGACGGCATCATATCCTTGTGGCATGCCATGACTGGCGAACTGATTCTTGGTCCCCTCCGAGGGCACAGGAAACGCGTGTCGTCGATTGCTTTCTCTCCAGATGGAAAGCATATTCTCACCGGCTCATTCGACCAGACCCTTAAAGTCTGGGATTCCGCTACTGGGGAGATGATCAACTTTTCTGTGCGTCGGACCGCATGTTGATAGATTGTGCTAGCACTGACACGCACGAACAGGAATCGAACCATACGGAAGATGTGAGTACTCGACATGATTCTCGCACCTCAGATTGTTGACAATTGTCGGCATCTTGAAGCGCAACTCCAATGCTCTGCTAGATGTGAGGAACTGATTGCTGGTTGATATCGGTGCTCACTGACGTACACCCATCACTCAGCTGCCTGCTGTACCACTTCCCAGCCGGACGCCTCGAGCAGGTTTGGCAGAGGGTACAACGGACCCGTTGGACGTGCGTCATATCTGTTGTGTTCCCCATATTAAGCTCATGTGCTTTTAGTTCCTACATACCTCCGGGCCACAGCAGCATTCCAACGTGTTGTCATTGAGACCGAACTTCCTCAATGTGAGTTCTGCCTCATACTAGCTCAACAACCCAGTTTGATTTCGAATCCGCATTACAAAGCCTGCAGCAGGACCCTCATCAGAGGTAGGTCGCCATCTCCGTGCCGTAACATCGAACCACGGCTCATCATGTAGCAGCTCCGTCGTGACCCGGTCGCATGGTCTGGAATTGGCACGTCCCAGGGACCTTCTCCAAACGCCAAAAGATCTAAAACGAATGACAAGTATGGCGAGGGTGACAGCAGCAAAGCTGGATCACGTGGTACCCCCCGGAAAGCAGACCTCGCCAGACCAAAGCCGTCAGTGGACTCGCGAATGTGCTTCTCAGTCATTCACGTATTTTTATCTTTAGACCTGGGGCGTGTGTTGGATGCGAGAGTTTGAAGGTGTGTCATGGTAAATCGAGTAACCACCGATTCTCACTCTGTTTTCCAGGTTCGCTGCATGTTCACACGTGACAGCGATGCATGTGAGCGCTGCACGAGCGCTGATCAGGAATGTGTGATGCCGGATCGTACTGCACCAGATCCACCACTCATACCCCGAGGATGGCTGGATGAATGCAGTAGTAGTTCGACTGACACCTCCAGAGGGTTACTATTGGATATTCCTGATCTTACAGACCATCTTGAACGTCTTCATCAGGACCCTGTGGCCTCTGGGAGTTATGGGAATGTATATAAATGCCAACTCCGTCATGGTGATGGTAGTTATACGGAGGTTGCGTCCTATATCTTGTGTGCATCTGCTGGCACCGCTGACGAACAGTTAGGTTGCAGTCAAAGCGTTCCGACTCGGGTTAGCGGGAAATGCAGTACCTCAGCTGGAATTATCCAAAGTGAGCTCTGCTTTTTCTGTCCATTATGACAAGCGCCACAACGTGTCATTTCTGACAGCCTTTGCGTCGCGAGATCAAACTGTGGCACAACCTCCGTCATCCCAACATCGCGAGACTCTTAGGTGTCACGTTTGGGTTTGGGACTATGATCTCCACCGTCTCTCCTTGGATATCTAGGGGACCACTTCACGCATACTTGGCCGAAAGCCCAGAGCTTAGCCAATCTGCATGCTTCCATTTGGTGAATTCTGTCTTACTGCGCTCATATTTGATTGAGACGATCATCTCGTGTGGCAGGTCGAAGATGTCGCGGCAGGGCTGAAATACTGTAGGTCTCACCTTGTCGTTCTTTTCCGAAGAGGCTTAGAATTTGCGATTAAGTGCACTCTTTTCCTGTCGTACACGGGGATCTGTCAAGTGTCAGTGAAGAAGGGGACTAGTTTGGATATCGCGCTGATGAAGGAACAGGGCAACGTCTTGGTTGACGGTGATGGCAGAGCATGCCTGAGTGACTTCGGTCTTTGCTCCATCCTTGGCGGCCTGCATGGTGGTTCGTCGTTTGTCAGATCGACGTGTCGTCCGGGAGCTATTCGATGGGCGGCTCCAGAGCTAGTACTGAATCCTGATACGGAGAAAGCATCGACGGCGAGCGATGTGTTCTCATTTGGGTGCATCATGCTTCAGGTCAGTAGATCTTCGGAAGCGGCCGACAACTATAATAGCTGTCTGCTGTTAGATCCTTTCAGGCCAGGTGCCGTGGGGCAAGATGCACGAAAACGCGATCGTCATGGCATTGGCCCAGGGGAGGAATCCACCACGTCCCGACAACCGGCCGATCTGCGACAGAGACTGGGCCTTCATTGAGCGGTGTTTTTCTCGCGCGGATATTCGTCCGCCGATGGATGAAGTCGTGAATTTCATTTCTACGGCAATCATTCGTGACCCTACTGGTGCGTGCTATAGATCCAGTCCTTCTGTCGTTTTGCCTTTGTCTTGTTCTCAATCGCGGCTCTGCCTTGCCATAATCAGGACTTCCTGAGACATCTAGCAACTATTCTGGAACCAAGAGGAAGCGTGTCACATGGCGGGCTAGCAGTCCTAGCTTCAACATAGACGGTTAAGATGGGCCATGGTCCCCTCAACGCTATTAGTACTCGTGGCTACTATATCGCCATCTTACTCATTATTCCATCAGATCGTCGGAAGTACTGGCACTGGAGGTTCAAGGGCACTAGGGATTTGATGGGTTAGGACGACGTCATGTATCATGGTTCATGCCATTAGCTGGTCACATGCCATCTGGTCTCCGACTACCTCTCCTGCCAACACATCACCCAAGATCTTTTCCACTGACACATCGCGCGAAGAATATCGATCATATTAATGTTGCAGATCAGACACAGACTGCTTGGTTATTTTGTTTACTAGCTAGAATCAGACAACCATTGGTAGGATGTGGCATTCAACTATGACGCTCCAAACACCAAATAAATCAGCGCGAATTTTTTGGTGATTGAACTTTTTTTTAGTCATCATGTGCGCGAATTTTTTTTGTCGAGGCCTCGCACAACTTTTTCCGAGGTTACCAATCAATTGACTTTGTGTGTTTTCGCATCGCATCGCCTCGATGGCTATCAGAACTTGCTTCCTTCAGAACCAGATCTTGCTCTCTCCTTTGCGAAAACATAAACAGGAATCATGGTGATCTCGCGTGACGGAGTTGGTCAGCGGACCCAAGAGAAAACGACAAAGTCACGATCGCCGGGACTGCGAAATGTTGTCGTCGATTTCGAGCAGTCTCCTTCGCGTTGGTCCTGCTAAATGTGAAGGGGTGCGGGTCAGTGAGGAAGTCGACAAATGGAGACATGGCTGCAGCGCCGTCAGAATCTGGTTGACGCCGAGATTGCGTGTCATGGCTATTGATAGGCCTTAGCCCTATGGATGGACAGGACCCAATCAGGTGTAGACTGGATGTACAGTGAAGCCCGCGACGGCGAGTGACATCTTCTCTTTTATGTGCATAATGCTTCAGGTAAGTGAATGCATTTCATTTCGCGATCTGTCGTGGAATAGCGTGACACGTCTGCAATCAACCAGTCATTCCTCGCTCCAATGCTGACTATCTCGTAACCAAAGCTGTCCTGATCTTTTCCGAAGATACGAGACGCAACCCCCAAGCACCGCCACGTTATGAAGAGAGTCCACAACGGTCAGATCACGCGATCGTGTTCATCTTGCAGGCAATGTCGTGGCGACCTCACCAGGCCGGTATGGGTTTGACCATGGGCACGGCGTCGTGCACCAGGGTTGTAGCACCTATGTACTACCGGACTTTGACCGAACTTTACTAAGCACCGGTCCGTAGCTCGGCGCTCATTGTGCATCTAGCTTGGGGAAGGTTGCGGGAGCGCCTAAGGCACAAGGAAACTGCGTGGATTGCTGTGAACATGATGCAATAGCAGGAATAAGTTAAAGAGTCGAGCGTGGCATACCAGATGGCACTTTAAACACAACATCCCCTCTTTTGTACCACGGTGCAGATAGACATGTCGTTCCTTGACGACAATATGGCAACTCACAGGAACACAAACTGGCTCGCTCGACAGTCGCCAGCATCCCCGTTGGTGTTGCACAGTCATAGAGATTGGATAATGTCGATCGCGTTTCTGCACACGGGCAATGTGATCTGTGCCTACCGTGGTGGCAGTGTTCGAGAATGGAGGATAGAAGACGGATGTGAGGTGTGGACAGTGGGGAGCAAAGAAGATGGTGAGTTCGTCGAAGTCGCTGCTTCGAGTGGTGGACAAAGGATACAGTAGCCGTCGGCTGGAGGGAAGGGACGATTACCGTTTGGAACGCAACGACTCATGAAGAGGTCGTTGAGTTGAAGGGGGCACTCGCATGGCGTCCGACTCTCCTTGGCATTCTCTCCCGATTTGGCGAGGATTGTGAGTAGATGGGACGAAACGCTCATTGTATGGAACTTGTCTGGAAACGAAACCTCACATTAGGAATTGATTCAAGTTGTTGATAGCAGATGGTCATGTAGTTCAGACTGTGACTCGCACCAACACCAATCCCGCACCCCACCAGCCAGTGACGCGTTTCTTAACCCTTCCATTCCACTCCTTCGACTTTGGTTCCTCGCAGGTACCAAACATGGCGCAGACAAGGTCCACGTTGAAGAAGATCCAGACTCTCTGAACTCGCTGTCTTCTTCGGACTACTTCTGTCTTTCCATTACCTCGCCGTCATTCCCAAATCCTCATACTTATCCGGTTTTCTGAACCCCATGGACCACCTCTTTCCAATACGCACGATAGCTGCTCTGCGGTGCTGTCCCTCTGCCAGTGCATTCGTATGCAATCCTGCGCGACATCAAGTTGAAGGCCTTATTTCCCATCTGACTTGAACCAACGCCAATGCGCTCACCTTGCATTTCATGTTGATGCAAGCCACTGGGTATGCTCACGCAGGCGTGTCGCAGCACGCTCACGTCTCCACGACGGTCAATCCTACGAGCCAGTCGGAGCACTCATGGAGTCAAGTTGGATTGAAGTTGATAAACTACTGTAACACGAACCAAGCCCGACCCGGCCTGACAACCTTGAGATGAGCGCTCAGCGTTCGTAAGCTCTGCCACACAGATCAGAGTTCCTTCACAGCATCAACGAGGCACCAATTGCGTGACCCACCACTGCCTGTTTGCACCCAGCCATTCGCTAGCCCTTTAATTCCCCTCTTCCTCAAGTTTTTCCCTCCTCCCAGGTTTCTCCGCGATCACCTAGGTATGATTGCTAGTACCCGTTACAACCATACTTTACCCGCTCACTACCTTGCATCTAGCCTCCCATCGATGCTGACAACCAATACCCCGATTTTCCAGTCAGCATCTCCGGTGTCCACTGCTCGCCGATCCATGGACGTGTCCAACGAAGACGACCCTGTCCCCTTCCAAGGGCATACATTACCTATTCGCACGGTCGCCTACTCTCCGGATGGCAAACACATTGCCACTGGAGCAGACGACGGACTGATTATAATTTGGCACTCAAAGACAGGAAACATGCTCCTGCAGCTCCCAGGTCATACCGATGCTGTGTACGCTGTGTCCTTCTCACGCAGTGGTAGTAGGCTCGTCAGTGCGAGCGAAGACCACACGCTTTGCATATGGGACACGATCACTGGGGAATCTGTTGGTGACAAGTGGGAAGCACATTCGGACACTGTGTGGGCAGTCACTTACTCACATGACGACGAAACGATCGCAAGCGGAGGGGAGGATGGCCTGGTACGGATCTGGGATGCACACCGAAAGACGAAGATTGTCGAGATTACCGTCCACTCTGCTGCAGTCTACTCTGTCACATCCTCGCCTGATGGAACCTATCTGGCGACGGCCTGCGCAGATGGGAGCATCCGCATCTTCAATGTCCGAACCGGAGCCTTGGTTCTCGGCCCACTAGTAGGACATACGCGGGCGGTCCGTGTCGTTGCGTACGGCCCAGATGGCATGCAGCTTGCGAGTGGCTGCCATGACAACACCATCCGTACTTGGGACTGTCGAACTGGCATCTTGCTGTTAGGCCCTTTGGAGGGTCACACAAATGCGGTCTTACACGTGGAGTATTCTCCAGATGGAAAGACGCTGCTCAGTAGCTCATTCGATGGATCCATCCGCCTTTGGGATTCCGTTACAGGGAACCTCATTGCAGGTCCATTGCGAAGGCACTACGGTGAGGTTGTCGCGAGATACTCTCCTGAAGGGGACCGTTTCGTTAGCGCTGGAATGGATGGATCCATCCGCCTATGGGATACAACGACGAGGGACGTTATTTTGCCATTGGTATGCTCATTCCTTAGCATTTGCCCCACCATTCACAAGCGAATCCAGATGACCGAAGTCGATCAACTCGATTATGAAATCACCGGCCCTTTCAGAGGTCACACGGCCTGGGTCAGGAGTGTCGCGTACTTCCCTGACGGCATGCGTGTGGCTAGCGCATCAAATGACAAGTCAATTCGTATATGGGACGTTCAGACTGGTGTGCTGGTGAAGGAGCTGGCGGAATCAAACCCAGTTCTCTCATTGTCAATCTCGTCTGACGGGTTGAGATTGGTTAGTGGAGGATTTCGTTACATAGCGATGTGGGACTGCATGACGTGGCAAGTCGTGCGTCATGTTCCCCAAGGACATTCGAATTGGGTATTGGGCGTAGCGTTTTCACCAGATGCTAGTCTTATTGCTACAGCGGGAGAATACGGCGAGCTTTTCATCTGGAACTCACACACGGGCGAGTATGTCAAGACGATGTCAGGCCACGACCCCGCCATGACAGTTCGGACTGTTATTTTTTCTCCAGATGGGCAACGAATTGCCAGTGGCTCAGATGATACCACCATCCGCATCTGGGACGTCCACAATGCCGAAACTATTGCCGGCCCGCTGGAGGGTCACAGCGGTGGCGTTACTTGTGTAGCTTTCTCGCCGGACGGCAAGACTATTGCGAGCGTCTCAACGGATGCCACTCTGCGACTCTGGGACATAGAGCTGGGCAATCAGAGCCTTGCGCCCATCCAACACAATTCGCCCATCTACGCAGTTTCATATTCGCCTGACGGGAAGACCATCGGTACCGGTTCTGAGGACGGCACCATATCCTTGTGGCATGCCATTACTGGCGAATTGATCCTTGGTCCCCTCCGAGGCCACAGGAAACGCGTGACGTCGATTGCTTTCTCTCCAGATGGAAAGCATATTCTCACCGGCTCATTCGACCAGACCCTTAAAGTGTGGGATTCCACTACCGGGGAGATGATCAAATTTTCCGTGCGTCGGACCGCGGGTTGATAGATTGTATGCTAGCACTGACACGCACGAACAGGAATCGATCCGTACGGCAGATGTGAGTACTCGACATGATTCTCGCACCTCAGATTGTTAACGATGGTCGGCATCTTGAAGCGCAACTTGAATGCTCTGTTAGATGTGAGGAACTAATTGCTGGTTGATACCAGCGCTCGCTCACGTACCCCATCACTCAGCTGCCTGCTGTACCTCTTCCCAGTCGGACACCTCGAGCAGGTTTGGCGGAGGGTACAACGGACCCGTTGGACGTGCGTCATCTCTGTTGTTGTTCTCTACATCCAGCTCATGCGCTTTTAGTTCCTAAATACCTCTAGGCCAACTCTGGGCTATTCCGGGCCAACTCTTCCTGCTGGACAGTCCCAATTACGAAGCCCACTGGCAGGACTTTGGTCCTCGTTGAGAGCCTTCCCACATCGACATTCGGATAATGTACGACTTCCGCTGACCCCAATTTATCCGGCCCCGGCTCTACGAGTGAGTCATAACGTCTCTCATTCGAAGCTCACACTCACCCGTGCTTCGTTAGAGGATACTTGCAGCTGGACCACCAGAAGACCTTCAAGATAGGCTGCGAGCAGCCGCGATTCCTGTGACATTCGATGATGAAGAATACAATATGCCGCCGCCGCCGGTGACGACCCGCCGCTGGCAGGACTCTCCCTGGATAGACATCCTTTGTTACTGCCTCTGCCTGCCTTGTTGCCGTGGTCCCGACATGAACTAACCCACCGTGTTTCGTTTCGCTTCGTCGTACATGCATCTACCAACTCCTTGTACCCTTGTGTGATTCTTGAGCGCCCACCTGCTCTTCGAATGACGTCTCGCAGCACTTGTTACTATGTTCCAGCCACGGGTCCTGACTAGATTTCATTTCGCCCCGTAATATACACACATCTTTTACTTGGCTTCTTGTACAATTGTGATCATCTACCTCTTCAATATCCCAGTGTTAATATCTTCGAGTTCTAGCTATAGGCTTTCTTATCTATGCCTAAATGGTGGTTCTGACGATTCGTCGGGTTCAGAATACCTCAACTCATAAGAAGCTCGTCGCTTGAACCTAGCATATAACCCTGATGCGGCTGCAATCCATCAACCTCCTTCATGATCTGTTGTGCTGTCACGTGCAGATCGTTGAGCTGGTGCTCTCCCATCGCCGCGACCATCAAACTGCCTGAGGGAACCGAAATCAATACAGAGACCTAAGATGTACCTAGCTCGCTGTCAATGTGGGCTTGATTATGCAAAGCAAGGCCTCTTCAATGCAAAGTGGACTACAGGACCGCTGGTAAGGGATAATGCCTCCGCACGATGGCTTTTGTACGTTCACCGCTCACTCCTCCAGCTACGTCCAGAGCTCTTTTCCTGCCGAGGATGCTGTGTCCGCACGTGGCTTGCGCATGCGTGCCCATGGACGGAACTAGATACTAGAGAACGAAGTCATGATGGAAGAATCAATAGCCGACACCGACTGGAGGGTGTTGTTGAGCGCGCTTACCTTCCCATTCAGAGACGTGCCATCAGGCACTGTCACCGCATAAAGCTGGGTGAACTCGCACCTTACGAGACGTCACGCATCACCCAATTCTATGGGGGTGAGAGAAACGACGTGCTAGACATGACGTCGACAAGTTGGCTGAGACGAGAACAGATACGCACTCTCATAGCTGTCGTGAATGATCCGGCATGCCGCCAAAGCTTAGTCCTGATTCCGCCTGTTTTGATTTCGCGGTGAGTAAACGGTATGCGGATGTGGTTGCACGTACTGACCTGGATGCGATGAAGTTGAGACGATGCCTTGATCCCCATACCGCCGTTTCTACTCGGTATATAAAATGATGTTGTCCCGGGAACTGAGGTATGGATTAGTTTACGCAGCGGCAAGAACCCGGGACCAGGAGCTCTGGCTGGCGTCGAAGCATGACAAGTAAATGTGGCTCACGCTTGCAGTTTCTTTCCCAATCCCTGTCCTGCCCTCGGTAACTAGCACAGCCATATCGGGATGTCCGAGTCGTTGGCACCGTACTTGGTGTCGCCAGGGAACATGCTCTGTTGATAATCGACCAAGTGCCTCTTATTAGACTGGTAACCAAATCCGTCTATGAGGCAAGCCGTCGATAGACGGACTGGTAAATCTCGTCAGCGTTTACTAGGGCTGAGCGGATTCGCACAGTCACCTGACATTTAGCCAATGAGAAAACACACCTTTTCACGATGAAAACTCGACGAAAACATATTAATGCAATAAATACGAAGCATCCATGATAAGTTAAGTTAATATTGAAAGGCACGATCGCGCTCACTGCCGCTCAGCACATTAAATCAATGGATTCGGTCACGGACACCATCGTTCAAGGCATTCGGTGTGCTGCGCTGGACTTGCTTAATCAAACTGCGCGTGAATTGATTCAAGACCGACTGCCTACTGAATATCTGTCCACACTCACTGACAACGAGAAGGTCGACGCGCTCCGAGCATGTTTGATCATCTGGATTCTTACTCGAGGCACCGTTGTTCCGCGCGTTTTCCAGCTTCAAGCTTCCCTCGCTATGTTACAACAACGTGATAGCGTGATCATTGCTGGTACTGGCGCCGGTAAGACGCTGTGCTTGTTAATTCCTATGCTCCTGCGCCCGGGGTCGATATCAATCACTATATCGCCACTCAAACGCCTGCAGACGAGTCAGGTGAGAATCAGATCCTCTAAGTTACTGTCTGTATACGAGAAACGCACCTACAACAGGTGCTGGAGTGTCAAAAATATGCCATCAGCACTGTCGCTATCAATGAAGATACCCCGGACGATCGAGAGTTGTGGGAGGTACAGCTTTCGCGCTTTCTTTCCTGCGCAAGCTGAGCACATGGCGGCAAAGTCTATACGAACGGGAAAATACCAGCATTTAATAGTTTCACCAGAGCAACTGGGAATGTGCAATGGCCATCTCCCTCGATTCGGGCGGCTCATCCGTCAAGACCGCTCGTTCACCTGCAAGATCCACCGGGTTCATGTTGATGAAGCTCACAATATATATACGGCTGGCCTTTCACACCATGGCGAAGAGGCCTTTCGACCAGCGTATGGCAAGTTAGGCGAGTTTCGTGTTCTACTTCCCAAGGGTACACCGTTCCAGGCCCTCTCAGCAACATTACCACCTCACATCCTGGCCGTTGTCAAGAAGGAACTCATGATTACACCCAACTACTTGGAGTTGAGACTCTCGACCAATCGCCCCAACATTACATATGCAACTGTTACGCTGGTCGGCAGCCTTCGCAACTTTCGAAACCTCGATTTCTTGGTGCCACCAGTGTTTCATCCTCCCATGACCATTCCAAAGACACTCGTCTTCCACGACTGCAAACAAGATGCGACCGATGCAGCTACGTACACTGACGACAGGTTACCACAAAATATCCGAAATCGTGGCATCGTCAAGCACTACCACAGCGACATGTCAGCGGAATACCTCCAGATGACATTTGAAGACTTCTCTGCTGATGACGGCACCTGTCGCATTCCTCATGCCACTGCTGGAGCCTCGACAGTGAGCACGAGTGTGTTTCAAGGCAGGAACTGAAATTTTTCTAGGGCCTCGACATCCGGGGGTCCTTGTCGTCATACAGTACGGCATATGCAAGAATGTCGCCGAGACAGTGCAGCGTGCCGGTCGAGCAGTCCGCGATCCAGGACTTAATGGCCTCTATCTTGCGATGGTAGAGCCTTGGGTGCTAGAGCTTCCAGCAAGCTTAGGCGACGACGACTCAGATGCGAATGATCCCGATAGACCCTGGGCTGGGGCGGTGAAGAAAAACTCTTCGAAACAAGATCGTACTGGCCTTGCAGCTATTGGGTTTATCCAATCACGAACGTGCCTCCGGCAATACCTTGCAAAGTATCTTGACGATCAATCACCAGGAGGTGACGTCGGCTAGTCATCTGGTAGTAGTGTGCTAATGAAACTCGTAGCATTACTTTACACAGCGCTGTGGTGCTGCGACCGCCACGAAGACTCTGATCCCAGCTTCATGTTGTCAACGTTCTTTCATGGTAAGCAACACACAGCTCACGGTGATCTCGTGGACGAGCCAGCTGGCACAAATGCGGTGAAACGCAAGCGAAAGCAACTACGTGCAACAGCAGAACGACAGCGATTACTGGACGAGCTACTTGCATGGCGGGAACGAGTTCACAACGAAGACCCTTATAAGACTGTCCGCCCCGTCCGATGGTTGATTGACGACAATGGCTTGGAGCTCATTAGCAAAACCCATCCAACGAACATCCAGTCACCCTCAGACATTGTTGCTCTCCTCAATGAAACAGACGAGTGGGGGGCAGCATATGGAGAGAAACTTTTTTCGGTAGTCTCACAGTTCAAACAGGACAACCCCAAGCCCCAAACCCTACCACCCGACTTGCGATCAGGAGCGCCACGAGCTGTGAAGAGAATCAAGGCAGTGTCTACGACGAGTTATACAATTACATTTGCTTCTATACAGACACCCGAGTCCTTTGCTGCTATGTAAACTCTGAGTTTATGATACCTGATGAATCCTGCTCTGTATCGTGTGAGAAGTCGAATGAAGCTGGCGCAATCTCGTCCTCCTCAAGCTCAAACCCTTCCCCTGCCATCATACCTCGAACCTTTCGATTGAATGTGGCCAATGTCGCTGACTTTAGCTTCTGCTCGCCAGTTGCCAATGTATCGACTACAGGCCGAACCAAACTATTTTCAGCCCTATCTGGCTTGAAGCTATGCAGCTCCAGCTCGCTGACTTTCGACGACACTTTTTTGATGGCTGCTATCGTGTCCGGCATGGTATGGGTGATTCCGTGGTAAGAAATGCCGAGGGCATGACCAACTTGTTTTCGCACGTTCTGCAAGAGGTCAACAGTGGCTGAGATGTCCCCTAAGTGATCCCAAGAGGCATAAACTCCCTTCGCTGCAAAGAATAACTGTGCGGGCCCAAGTCACTCAGCAAAGAGAATCAACAACCTAGTTGGATTTACCTTGAGGAACTTGATAAGGTGTTCTATGTTCAAGTCAATTGGCATGCAGTGACCCTCGAGACCAGTAAAGTTGACCAGCATGTTATCACGCATGATATCACTGTCAAGTTGCTCTCAAATGTGACTAGCGTAGACTAGTACAAAGGGCTCGACTTACGCAAACTCTGGTGTCCAAACTTTCTTGAGGTTATACAGAAAGTGCAAGATCTCGGAGCAGTAATTGTTGGACCCAGCACCACGAAAAACCATAGCAAGATATCCAAGAATGTCTTCGATCCGTCCGAAGTCTCCGTCGGAGGTTGCATGGACGAGTTCCAGGACATATAGCAGGTCGCGCGGTAGGAGATGGAGATTATTGTGAGCTTCGTCAGTGTTGTGGTCAGAGCCATGGGGAATTGTCTTGTTTTCTAGCTTCTTCGACAGATTGTGAGCGGGTGTGACATGATTCATAAGGATCTGATCAGCTATTTTGATCAGATCATCAGGGACGGATTAGATGAAGCGAATGCAGTGAGCGACGTATGGCCACATTCAGCATGCCAAGCGCTCATGATGATGCCCCGCAAGATCTGGAGAAGTGTAGATAGCAGGGTGTGGTAATCGGGATGTTCACAGCCCAGTCGGGTGCGGTCAAGAAGGGCAAAGAAATACGAAAGACTCCCGACTTGATTGATTGAGCCACGATGAACGTGTAGGAGCGTCCAGATAAGGTTCATACACAGATGAAATAGGCCAAAACCGAGCTGTAGAGTCTGAAGCCGAGTAAAGGGATTGACATCCTTTGTTCGTAGGGCCTTAGCGCCTCGTATACGTGCATTCGTAGCCTGGTCGTTGATGCTTGGGATGGCCAAGTCTGCCAACTGTTCGTGGGTCATCTTGAGTTGATTGATGTAGACGTCGTTAATGACCGCGATATTCCCTGTGACTGAACTTTCATCGATCGTTGACGTGCGAAGTGGATACTGTTTTGTTCGATACCCTTTTGGCATCTTTCGTCGCTCGAGGTAGTGGAACGACGGTCCCTGAGGCCGCGTATAGCTGTCAAATGCTTTACAATAGTCGAGCAAAGTCTGGACAACGTGAATGCGTAGCTGGGAATGGAAAGACTTCATTTGATCAATGCTTGGTCGAACATCAGCGTTGAATGTCAGATCGGATGCTTGTTGTGCCCGTATGATGATAGGAGAAAGGTGCATATGAGCGGGATCACCATTCCGAACCTCGTAGAGGACAGCGAAGGTTCCTGACTGTACTTTCGCAGGTGCGGACGCTCGTTGTTCAACGAAGATCGATGTACTGATGTTGATATTATCATAGCACATAATGTGGGGACCACGGACAATGCGAGCTGCCTGGTCGAGACTTTGTGTCGCAAGATTCTTCAACAGCGCTGTGAGGGATGTGAAGGATATGCATAAGCCACACTTATGCAATGCTTCAATAGTCTGACGAGAGACCCCGTTCGTAAAGAGAAACAAAGTGAAAGGCGCAGCGAAATAGAGGCTATTCTGAGAGCGTTCTTTCGCAAGCTGTGTGATAATAACATTGCATGCCTTGTAAAAATCAATCTACTAACAGCAAGGGTAGAGTAGGTTTGCATACGGTCTCGCCACTCTTGATTTTATTGATCCCCATCGCTCTATCTGTCCGTGCAGCAGTCTTCAGGATCTGGCCTGTGGTTGGAGCGCATTCATCGATGACAGACCGGATGAACGTGTTGACGTCCCACGTAAGAAGGCTTTCCGGAGTGATTGACTTGATAGTCCCTGCCAGGGCACTCTTCACTTCGTCCATTTCGCTGGCAATCGTCTGACAAACGAGTCGGAGTGCGTGTGGTTCCATCCAGCGCAATAGGTGCACACGGCCATGGTCATTTTTGAGTATATGATCTAGCAATTTAGTAAACTTCCCAGACCGATCAGTGAAGAAGCGTGTGCGATAGACTGCAAAGTCAGGCTCAGATGGGTCGAGAACGGAAAGGATCAAGTCGAGTAGCGATATTCGGCCTAACCGAAGAATCTGCAAAGCATTTTTGATACGTTCGTGACGACCAAGTCGTGTGCCACCAACTCCTGTGTTGTCAAGGTGCATCTCGTCGTCAGAGTCCATGACCCAGCAGCAAGTTACAGCGATCGTGACAACACGACGATGACGACATGGCAACGACAAGGATTACGGCGGTGACTCAGAAGACCAATGGACTTTCAGCAGTCGCACAAGACGTGCTCAATATTGTTGTACGGGATGATGAGTTCTGGCCAGCAATCGACCAACTCATTAAGACGGTCAAACCCTTGGTCGACACAATAGCCAACTGCGAGAGTCGACAGGCATCACTTGCAACGTGCATGCTTGAACTCATTCGTTGTGCAAAGAAGATGTCACAGCTTACTCTCGATGCCAATGTCGATAATGTTGGCTTCTGGATGCATGCAAAACAAGTGTTCAACCGACGTTTTCATGCTATGAACACAAGTTATCACTCGCTCACACTCTTCCTACACCCAATGTGCCGCAAACTAGCCACCTCACAAGTTGCGAATGGCCGTAGTTTCAATTTTATGCTCGATGCTGCCCTCTCGATTGCGAAACAGTGGAGATACAATGAAGTGAAAGCAAAACTCCTTGTTGACAATCTGAAGGAGTATCACCGGTGCACAGGGATCTTTGCAGGTGGACAAGCAGATGCGCTCGCGTGGTGGGAAACCCTTCCCATTACTACAGAACGGTGTCCACTTAAAGCAATGGCCATAATGCTACACTCCGTCGTGCCTCATGCTGCTGATGTGGAGCGATACTTCTCGGGCCTTGGTGGAACGCAGTCTGTGAAGCGCTGCAACCTCACTGTCGAGAATTTTGAAGCTCTCAGCAAACTTCGGGCCAACTATGCTTACAACCTGTACAAATTGGATCGCCATGGCGGGAAAATCAACCCACCGAAAGCATGCGCACATGCACACGCTGCC